>JAXQQM020067978.1:0-235799 GCA_034641835.2 Pinus albicaulis
AGTATGCAAGCACCTATTTGCATGGTTGAACAAATATTGTTTCCCAACTTTAAAAAATAAATCATTGGCATATTTATTTTATTGTTTAAATCTTGGTATGAAAGTTGGAACAAATATTTGAACAAATATTGTTTCACAACTTTTAAAAATATTTGTTTTATTTAGAAATCATTATTAGTCAAATGTTATCATTAATTGACTAAAACATTCAAATCAATATTTTTTTTAAATATACTTATTTTATATTTTTAAAGACAAACTCAATCATCTAATATTTGTAATATTTTCAAATTTTACAATCATATTGGAAGATAAGATAATTTTACAAGTTTTGACTACTTGTATTACTACAGTAAGCTTTAGAAATATTGAGTCTATATATGATATTAAATTTTAATGTTATTGATTTATAATTTGAACCCAAAAAATGTAACTACCAAAAACTAATTTAATTCTTAAAATTTCATTATTTATAGTTCAAATAAATTAAAAAATTTACTTGAAAATAACATATACTGAAATTTGTAGAATATATATATATATATATACAAAATTAATTAGAAAAAAAATTGATAAATTTTATTTCTGGACTTGAATCTATGCTCTGAATTTAAATACTTACCGGACTCAAAATGATTTTGCCTGTTTATAAAACAAATGCCATACCCCTCTCTGTAACCATAACTAGGAAGGTTTTGAAATTTTCAAAATTTTAACTATATTGAAATTAAGTCAACCTTCGTTAAAAAGTCAACCATAAAAAAATAAACCATAATGCAATCACAAGCAGAAAATGTTATTTCTAAACCTCGAAAGGATATAATCAGACTCATTTTCTCTTATAAACTTCATAGACATTCCGCTTGTAATTGTATGCACGAGTCGTCATAATTAATAGCTCCCCCAACTCAATACTATGCCCACTCAAAACACAGCCACAAGAGCAGATCCCCTTGGGACAATTGTAGGTCTTACAGGTTCACCATTAATAGATGACTATTGTTGGAAGACTGCCCTTACCATTGTTTGTGAAGCTTTCAAAGCAAAGCAGAGACTAACTTTAGAAAAAAAAAATCTGAATTGCTCACTACCTTGCCACCTCCATGGCTCGAGTGCTGGAAGCAATCTTTTGACTCTTCCACGAGGCTCCAACTTGTTTAGGAAAGTTGAGTGGACTTGACTTGAATAGGTGGAGAGCTCTCAGCACTTGGCCTGGCTTTCTATACACCTTAACCTACTAGGTGATGGTCAAATCCAAACTCTATCAAATGGCTTCAGTTCGTACTATTTTTCTTGGTTTTGAAAGCATTTTGGAGGGTGCTTCTTTTTAAGGTGAGCGCATCCAACAAGAGTGACACCTTCTCAATGCCCAAGATCAAATATGGTACAAGTAATCTGTTACGAAGATCTGTCTTGGTTTTGAAATTTTGGACTGGATGCTCCTTTTTAAGGTGATAAGCATCCAACAAGTGTGACACCTTCTCAATGCCCAAGATCTTGGTGGTCATTGCAAGATCAAGGTTCAACAAAATTTCTTCCTTCTTAAGAGCTAGTTGAGGATGGATTAATCTTGCCACATCCGTAACTCTAGTTTAAAGCACTATGTATTGATATTTAAGTTAAAAACAAGAAGTTCACTACCCCGAAAACAAGATCCCCTACATTCATAACAAAGCCCAAGGTGAAAGGACCATCATGCCACCATCTCCATCAATGGATATCATGAAGAGACTCGTATATAGCTCAAACTTATACCAACCTCATTTCTTCCAAATCAGAAATCTGATAAAAGCCCGACAGACTAAAAGAAATAACTCATTGGACAGTGGACCATGAAGCTCTTTTTTATTAAGATAAAACTCAAAGATCCATTACAAAGATCTTGGTGGTCATCGCAAGGTCAAGGTCTAACAAAATTTCTTCCTTCTTAAAAGCCAGTTGAAGATGGATTGATCCTGCCACATTCGTAACTCTAGTTGAAAAAGCACATTGTGGATTGATTTTTAGGAAAAAGGCAACTTCAAGGCACTCCGTCCAAGTAGTTCCCTACCCTAAAAACAAGATCCACTATGTTCATAGCAAAGCCCGAGGTGAAAGGAGTGTCATGTCATCTTTTCCCCGTCAATAAATATCATGAGAAGATTCATCTATAGCTCAAACTGATACCAACCTCATTTCTTCCAAATCATAAGATCTGATAGAAGCACGATAGACTCTAAAAGAAATAACTCATTGGACATTGGACCATGAAGCTCTTTTTTATTAAGATAGAACCTAAAGATGAGGAAAAAAAAGCAAGCTATTTGCTGGTTTGAAAGGACTGTAGATGATGCAAACATATTTGGGAGTGTCAGCTAGGGAGAAATAGAACCGAGAACCAATAGTTCATAATTAATAAGCATAAAAATATATAAATGTTGCTTTTAAAATTGATAATGGTTAGATTTCTCAAAAAAAGTTATTAAAAATCTAGAAAAAACAGCTGATATCAACACGAACATCCATATCAATGGGCTAGGTTTACTAAAAGATTCCTTTACAAGCTACTACTCTGGGAAGAGTACCAATTACTATCTATGACCATTCAGGTATGTTCGACAAACAGTTGACCCATTCCAAAAAATTCGGCAAAAAGTAGCCTCAGTTCCAATTTCAAGATAAACGAATTCAAATGCAATAATAACATCTAACAAATTGGGAACCAATTTCAAGACAATAAAAAATTCAAATGTAATACCATACAGATGGATCGAGACCCATTTCAAAACAAGTAAACTACCTATTGACATGGAAAACCTCAAGGCTCCTTATACAATACTTCACAACATATGAAAGTGTTTGGTTTCAAATACATTTGCTTCGTATGTTCTTGGGGCTTTCACAACCTAATTGTCAAAGTGCTTGGTGTCAAATTCATTAGCTTCGAATGTTTGTGCACAACTCATTCAAGGCAAAAGAAATCATAATTTTGGGGTCCAATTATTTGAAATTAAAGAGAAATCATCTAGAATACATTAATCAAATAAAGTAATGGCTCTTCAGAATCCCAATCTACATCTGAAGAGGATTTACAAATCCTTGTCGGGGGCAGTTATTATAACTCCTCGTTACTGTCATCCCCATGGACCACAACTGACGGAATACCATGTAAATCTAAAGAAAATCTGAATAATTTTGTCACAAATAGTTATGATTCTTCATCACTGTCATTCCCGAAAACTGATGACACTTTCGAAAGAACTTTTGCTTTCTTGGAGGCAGCACCTGAAGAAGTCTGTCAAATCAAATTAACAAAAGATAACGAGTGGTCATTAAATTTGGTACCGGGAGTACAATGCTTTTCACACGTTTAAACACACCTTCAGCATATCACTAAATAAACATATTCAACTAATAAACTCTACTCTAATATTTCATTCATTAATAACTCTATCGAGCAAAGTATTCAGCAATCTGAGACCGTTAAAGGAAGGAAATTAATATAAAAACACAAAATGCAGGATAAACACAACAGTTCAATAACCTAAGAAAACCTAAACCAACCACATATGCAAGATGAAATAAAATATGAAGTTATGTTCCAATATTCCATACTAAATATTTAATAATTTCATATTTGAAAACCAAAATAAATTCAACAGACATCGTAGGACCCAAAAGCTCAATTCCCTTAATATTAACCTATGCACAATAGAATTAATCATATGTACACTCCTTGATAATAGGAAAACAACCCGTCCCACTGAGCTAAGTTGCATTGTACGGGGAAACATAAACACATATCTGAAACAGGAACATGCTGGAAACATGAGATGAGATACAGAGATGGTACATGATGACAGGATGACATGATGATGGATGGATTGGCAGGTGGAATTCTCCCTAGTTGAGAGGGAGTCTTAAAATTGACAAGTAGGGCCAAATTCCACTTTAGACAACTCATTTGATGGAGATGATAATTGCATTAAATTCCTCTTCGAGAGGACCAAATTAATATAAAGATCATCAAATTTGGACAAGCAGAAGTGTGTTTTTGAATTTATGCCCACATGTGCAAATTGTTCAGGTCGACCACATCATCATGTAGGCTCATGAAGCCCAATGGACGTGTCACTTCACTCTCAACGACTTGTATAAATAGTAAATACAAGTGACCTCTCACCTCATTTGACATCTTTATCACTCACACATTCTTCTCTCTCCTTCCCTCATTGGTTTGTATAGCTATTGGGCAGTTCTTCTCTCTCACACGTGTGGCAAGAAGGATGAATTTTCTGAGCAAATTATAGGGCCGAATTGCAGGACTGTTGCAGGGTTTGACCATCATTGACCGAGGAATATTTGACCAAGTTTGACTGTGATTTTTGGGTCAAAATTTTGGTTTTGGAGAGTTGCATCTATTGGCACAAAAACCGAGGTATTCTGAGCACTTTGACCGCAGAGCTAATTGCAAGGTTGACCGCAGACTTCAGGGTTGAGCTAACCATTTGATGGAGATGATAATTGCATTAAATTCCTCTTGAGGATAGATAATATAAGATGTCTGTTGGACAAGCAAAAGTGTGTTTTTGAATTTATGCCCACACATGTGCAAATTGTTCAGGTCGACCACATCATCATGTAGGCTCATGAAGCCCAATGGATGTGTCACTTCACTCTCAACGACTTGTATAAATACAAGTGACCTCTCACCTCATTTGGCATCATCATCACTCACATTCTTCTCTCTCCTTCCCTCATTGGTTTGTATAGCTATTGGGCAGTTCTCTCTCACACGTGTGGCAAGGATGAATTTTCTGAGCAAATTACGAGGCCGAGTTGCAGGATTGTTGCAGGGTTTGACCAACATTGACCGAGGAGTATTTGACCAAGTTTGACTCTGATTTTTGGGTCAAACTTTTGGTTTTGGAGAGTTGCATCTATTGGCACAAAAAACGAGGTATTTTGAGCACTTTGACTGCATAGCTGATTGCAAGGTTGACCGCAGACTTCAAGGCTGAGCTGACCAAGTTTGACTGCAGTTTTCAGGAATATTTTGGGTTGATTTTGATAACCTTATCAGGCCAAGTTTGACTGCGTATGACCAAACTCCAAAGAGGAAGATTTGTTGTTGCGTAGACCATCTTTGACTTTCTGATTAGGGTTGAGTTTGACTGCAGACTTGACAAGGTTGTTTTGACTTGAATTTGGCAAGTCAATTTTGAATTTTGTACTCTCTCTCTGTTGAACATTTGATATAATAATAAAGAGAATTGATCAAAGGGTTTTCCCCATCTTTGGGTTTTCCCTAGCATCTGCCAAATCTAGTCTCCTCTTGTCTTCTGCATTTTGTTATTTCATGTTCTATCTATGATTACTGTCAATGATTGATGATTAATGTGATCGCTATTGGAAACGACATTGGAAATTGTCATTGGGCTGCTAAAAGACATTGAAGTAATTGTGTTACGCATAGAAAATAATATTGTTAACTAAAATTAACACTACTTTTGTTTTTGATTCCCCTTGTTGAGAATTCAATAGGGCAATGATTATGATTAATTCGCTTTTACTTGATAACTGCTTGTGTTTCATTTTACTTATTATCTTTGTTCCTTGTTATTATATGTGTGAAGCATCAAACAACTACCAAAAACAATAAGAACAATGACACAGTATATAGGCTGCAAATCGGGCCAAAACCTCTCCGCTTGAAAGGAAAACCCTTAAATCTCTTATCTTCCTTATAGATTCTTCAATTGACGAAATCCATGACCTTACGACTGAGACCAATACCCTCCAAGACTAAGACCAACCTCTTGAGATGATGTGCCAACTTCGATCTAGCTAAACCCAGTCAAATCTCTTCCAATAGCACCTTCTCGGCCTCCTACTGCAATATTCTCGGCCTCTTACTGCAGATCTGAAATTTCTGCTGCATTGCAACTACAATTGTTGTTGCCACACGTGGGAACTTCAATCTTCTTCTAGAGCCCTCCTTTGATCTTCGCTTGCCTTTCCTCGATTCCTAGAGCTTGAGAGAGACCCTTGGTGACCTTCGCTTGACATCTTTGCCTCCTTTTCTTCAAGATCAAACTTGAAGATGGATGCCCTAAGTCTTGCGCAAAACCCCTAGTCTTCTGTAGCACATGAGAGAGAGAGATCTAGCCCAAAACAAGTCTTCTTCATCCTTCCTCTTCTTCGTTACCTTCTTGCTCTTCTTCGTTGGAATGAGTGATGAGTGAGTGTGCCAAATGGAGGACGAGTTCCTCTCTTATATGGGCTTCTTCAAGGGTGGACGTGGCTCTTCATTTAGTCTGACTTGGTCTTGGAGGGTATTCCGACACTTTTAAAGACAAAAATAATTTTCTTTACAAGTTATGATGTGCCCAGTGGGGTCTTCAACTTATGACAATGACACTTTTGACTTCTTGACTTAGGAAAAACCCTAGAAGCACTCAATAGGTGTTTGACCTATAAAATAAAAGAACTTGAACATGAAACCCATGCTCCAAAATAATAATAAGAATTTTTCTTTTCATTTTATAATTTACAAGAATCCTAAATACATTTCATATTTATGAAGACCGAACCTAGTTACACATTTTTGAACACCCCTTACCCTTCTTTGGACACTGTGATGCATAATAGCTGACCTCATGACAAATGAAGCGCTTGATTTACTGAAGTCCTTATTCCCTTGTTGTGAGGCTAACTACTCGCTCTTTCCCTTATCCTCATTGGGTCATTTACCTTTGCCCTTCTTGGTTTGACCAATTAGGGCTAGGTTGCCATCACAACCCTTCTTGTTGGCTTTTGACTCCATCTAAGTCTCCTCCTGGATACAATCATCCCAAAGCTTCTTGAAGTTAGGAAGGTTCTCCCAAGCTCACAAATACCTTTGATAAATGGTTCCCACTAAGATGGGAATCCATTCAATGCCATGTTCTATGTCTTTGCAACCTTCTCTTATACTCTTGCTAACTTTTGACACCATCTGAGTCTCCTCAATACAATCATCCCAAAGCCTCTAAAAGTTAGTAAGGTTCTCCCAAGCACAAATACCTTTGATAAATGGTTCCCATTAAGTTGGGAATCCATTCAGTGCCATGTTCACCAACTCTCTATCTACAACCTTCTCTCCAACTACTAGAAGTTGATCACAGTTTTACATGATCTTCATCAAGTGATTAATAATGGTGTATGATTTGGTCATCTCTACGAATATGAGTTTGTTCCGCAATATCATCTTTTCAATAAAAATCTCACTCTCATACAAGCTAACCAAGGCATTGAATATCTCCTTCATCATTGTCTTCTCAAATATGTAAGGAATTAGGTGATCATTACCATCATCCAAGATCATTTGCTTGCCCTTCACTTCTTTTTTTTCTTATATGCTGCTAATTGTTGTTCATCTATAGGTGGAGGCATAACATCCTTGACAATATTCCAAAGAATATTTTATTCCAATAGCAATGTCACCCTAACTTTCCATGGAAAAAACTTGGGAGACACCATCCAATCTATCCTCAAATCTAAGGTTAGTTGTTGCCATCTTTGAGATCAAGTGCACAAAGTTCCCAAATCTGAAAATAAGACCAAAAAAATGTCTTGCATAAGTACTTAGTCCTTCAAGCAACAATAATAAAACACTCTAACTATTAGTGCTTGATCTTGACACTTGTCTATTGTTGTAAACCCTCGAGGATTTCAATTAGAGACCTACTGTGATGTCGTGCTAAGATTTTAAAGGACCTAGATGACCATAGTCCTATGTTTCTCTTAATTAAATAAATCAAAAATGAATATTTCTAGACATACAATAATCACAGATATGGTTGAAAAATGAACAGCGTAAGCAATAAATGATTAACGTGCATTCATAGTGAGTTTCTCCTTCAAACCAACTTATCATTCCAATAGCTTACAAGGTAACTTATCATTCTCCTACACAATTTGTTGTAACTTAACAACTATATAATAAATAAAAATACTACAAAAAAGAGAAGTATATCCAGTTGAAATAAAAGTATGACACTATAAAAGAAAGAATACAACTACTATTCTACAACCATACAATGCTACTCCTATATAGATTCCCTCTTGCTATTTGCTACAACAGATCTACACTCTCTCCTCTCAAATGCACTCTCCTCTAAGTCTCCACCTCTCTCAAGTGTTCTCACGTGTGTTTCAACTTCTTCCATATTTTCATAATCATGCTTTGAGAGAGACAACTAATCTCCTTAATCCTAACGACTAATTTCTCATATCTTAGCAACTAATCTCCTTAATCCTAGGAACCGCCTTGTCTCAACAATGAGGTGTATGACTAAAATAAGAACAAATCTAATCCATTAATATTCTAGAAAATCTAGAATATTTCATTTAGATTTCTAACACTATAAGCACCCTCTGGGTCAATCGCCATGGGGGCTCTATTCTTAGGGTTTGTCATAACCCTCCATATCTTCAACTCGCTATCCCACTTCAACTACGGTTGTGCTTGCGGGCTTCGGTGTCTACATCCCTTTTGGGCTTGCCTAGGCAGTTGTTAGTGGATCTGTGGGTCATGTCCCTGGTTTGGTGGTCGTTGGAGGGGTTGTGCGCCTCAAGCTTGTGTCGAGGTTGGATGAGGGAGGCCTTGTGCCTCATAGTTGGTTAGGGTATGCATAAGGGTTGACTTGGTTAGGTTTGTCCATCATTTGGTTGGGGTCTGCATGTAGTGCCGCAAACCTGGGCCATGGGTCTATTCCGTGCATGTCCTGGGCAGATCCGTGTAAACGCAATCAATGGTGGCGCAGACGAGATGGACCAAGGCATTATGGTCGCAATGATCTGAGATTCGCTACTCCAATGTGGTCAAAAGGGTTGTCATGACTAATTATGCTTGGTTGTGGTCTAGTCTGTGGTTTGGTGCTAAGGAGGTCCCTAAGGGTTGGTTCAAGGTTCTTCTTTGATCTTTCTAGGTTACTTCTCAAGTTCCTAACACAACTTTTGATTGGTTTCATTAACTTTAGTTGATATTCATGATCAGCCCTGTTTTTGTATGCACATCGACAACTCCATTTTTGTTTGATATTACAGCTAACACTTGTTAGTCGTGGTGTAGTTATCCTTATGTTTGGGATGGCTAAGAACATGTTTGTTGCTCGTCCAGCATCATGCTTGGACAGATTGGCTTTATGCCTATTTCAGATTTTGGCCAGTTGTTTTCGCTGATATAGTTTTTGATGATATTAATGGCTTTTTTGTTCAATATTATCCACAGGCATGCTTTTTATAGAGTTTCTTTGTTGGGGTATTACATAAATACACTCTTGTAGTGTATATGCAGAATGCAAATTCACTCATTTTTATATGAATGAAATTAAGGGTGTTTTTCTACGGAGAAAAAAAAAATACTAGAAGAATATAGGAAATTTGACTTTCACTTGCATTTATTTAAGTGATTACAAGATGGTATTATTTTCCACTTTTACTAAGGGGTCAGTAGAAGTTGTCACGAACTACTCCCTACATGTTCACACCTAACCTCTGCAAGAATCTAACAGTCTCACATTGTGTGGCATGCTCAAGATCTCTAATTACGAAGATCTCCATATGATCGTGACTCGTTATGAGAAAATTAATGTGGAAATCTATCATTCCAACAATCAATCACTTCGACAGTCTTTGGAAGGTGGGTTCAACCTCGCATCCTAGTGCACCAAATTTATCGCCCATAACTTGGGGTGGTGGATTCATCGCCCATAACTTAGTGTAGGATTGGAAGTGTTGCATAGTCCTACTCCAATCTCAACATCACTACAGTAGGGTCGTAAGAGGAGGAAGATCATTCAATTACAAGGGAACATATCTCACTAATGGTTGGGAAGGGATATTCATACTGACCAAGTTGAAGACTTCCTTCAAAAAACCATGGAAGCAAGGTTTTTGGTCAAAGAAATAACATGATTCATTTAAGTCCTTGGATACAATAGAATTGGGAGCCTATTCCCATTTACAACCCCATTAGTCATTGCCTAATGAGGGGATCGGTATGGATTCATTTTTCAAAGAGAAGAGGATGTTAGAAAATTCTCGTCTCAAAGGTGATTCTTAGATCATAGCATGTCAGGTTTTCAAGTTACCAAATCCTCCAATGGAGTTGTGGAAGGGGGATTGGCTTAAAGCTATTGACAATTTCATTTTGGGAGATTTCAATTATTTGGAGAACCATTTACAATCAATGGCACAAATTCTAGTTCATATCAACAGTGTGCAAGGATTATTTAAATCTCTCCAGTTTGTTAAAAGTGATATGCCATACACTCAAATGTTAGACTATTTGGATGTTCCTTTCTATTGTTATATGTCATGTTATGGGCCATTGGATGACAAGGAGGTGAAAATCCTAGTAATGAAGGAATTCATAAGGTGGACATTGAGTGTCGTAAGGATGGCTTTGGGATGACTGACAACAACAGTTTCTCTGGGAATGATTTTGTTGGTTCTAAGGTTTCTCCCATTTCTCCCCAAAATGCAAGTGAGTCGTAGCCGAATGATGGGGGATGCATTTCACCTGTGGACAATTATGCTCAACCCAATTCTAGACTCATCATTAGTGATATCTCAATGTCCAATGCTCTGAGTATGCTGAAGGAGCAAGTTAAGCTTCCACAAAAGAACCTAAGGTCTCATCTTGCTTGATGGTTGCTTATTGCCCTCCCCAAGGAATTTGAGGGTTGGGGTTTAAAAAAAATTGAGGATTTCAAGAAAGTGCTGGATGGGAAATCCTTATGGGTCTTTCTCACCTAGGATAGTCTACGGAGAAAAATACTCAGCTAGATATACAACTAACTCCTCAAATCAATGGAGAGCACTCTCACGTGCTTTCTCAATGGTTGGCAAACATTTGGCTTGACGGATCAGATCTAGTTCAATGGTTCCCATTGGAACGGATTGAAGTGTAGGTTGCAACCATGATGTCTTCTTGCCTGATAATTTAGTTGGACACCTTCAGGAATGGGGTAATTGTACCCTCAATAAAATTGTGCAGAGGAATACCACTTCAAATTGGCAACAAGGATGGTTTTCAGCGACAGATTTGAACCTTGATAATTTATGGATCGATTCATGGATTCAATTCATTTCTCAGCTTAATTCTACACATATATGGATCAGGGATGGACAGGATGAGTTGATGTGGATTTTCAATTCTGATGGCAAACAATACACTGCTAGAGTGTGCTATATTTCTCCTCTAGAAGTTGATCAGAATGGCATTGCCTAGTTATATAAGAAGCTATGGAAGATAAGCAAGCACTAAAAAGGTCTAGGGCACTGCCACTGGTAGTACCTTGGGAATTTGGATTACTCGAAACAGAAGACTCTTTGAAGATAAGGTCTCCCCTCCACATGTGGTGGCAATTTGGGCATTGTTGAATCTTTAATTAAACTGAGAGGGGGGGGGGGGTGAATCAGTTTAATACATACATTCGCCTTTTAAAATTTTCACCAAAGTTATTTACAGCTTAATATGTGAGCAATCTTATTTGCAGCCAATATTAATTTATTGTGATACCATACTTAAGTTGAAAGCAACAAGCAATTAAGCAGATTGAAATAATCACCTCAACACATAAGAAACACACATAGAGACAACAGATGTAAGTGGAAACCCATAAAGGGAGAAAACCACATCTTATTGTTGTTGTGATGCAAAGGCAAGCTCCAACATCCTCTCACCACTGTTTTCTGCAGGCACCAACCTACAGGAGACTCTATCCTCAATTCTGCAAGCTACAACTTGCAAGGAAGCACCAACTCCCTTCAATTTTCTGCAGGCACCAACCTACAGGAGGCTCCAACCTCAGTCAGCTACAACTGACAGCTATCAAGCTGCAACTTGATAGGGAAGCTCCAACTTCCTCAATTTGTCAAACTGAAAGTTTGCTGATTTACCTCAGATATCAGCCCTGTTCTGTAGCTTCTCCTTCTGTTTAGCTTTTCTTAATCTTCTCTGCCTCACACTTCTATATTCTGCCTTCTCTTGATTAACTCTCTCTCTCTCCCCGTTTTTTTTTTCCCCTTTTTTTTTTTGCATATCAAGATGATATTATTTATAGATTTCCTCACATGACTGTTTGTATTCTACTTGGAATTCGAAATGGAAAGTCATGTCTCTTTGCCTTTTGCCTTCTCACTCCTTTTATCTGCTTATTCAGAAAATATAACTGTAGGTATCAATTTAACATTACAGTGGGAATTTGTTCTCTCTCGGAGACTTGCCAATGCATCACAAACAATAAAAAACAATTAAAATATTTACATTCGAATTACAAAGTGAATTCCAGCTCACTCATTCACCCTCTTGGCTAGCTGCGCATTTGTCTTTTCTTTGACTGTGTTTTGTCTTTTTCTGTGATTGTGTTTTAACTCTTTTCTGCTATGTATTCTATTTTGTCCTCTACTGTGGTGTATAGAACTCCTTTCGGGCCCACCTGACACGTTTTCAAATGCGATTGATCGCAATCGCAAATTTCTAATTTGCGATAGTTGTTGTGCAGTTTCAACCAACTGCGATATTGCGATGGTTGCGATGGTTGCGATATTGCGATAGTGCGATGGCGCAATGTTGTGAAGTTGCGATATTGCGATGGTGCGATGGCGCAATGTTGCGAAGTTGCGATATTGCGAGTCCCGCCTTATAAAACTTTGTATTATGCGCTCCGTATAACTTCATAAATATGCTTTGGACCTTTGATTATATGATGCGCTGCACATATACTCCAGCGTGGGTAGCGATTCCCGGAATTTGTGTTTATGTTATATGTAACGCCTGGCTGGGTAGTGATTCTCGGAATAACGGCTGTGTCTTTGCAATAACAGTTGTGTCTCTGTATTCGACTGTTCCTGTCTTTCGATAACGGTTCTTCCCTGTGCCTTTGCCTTACCTGCTTCTGCTGCTCGACCTGTCTCTGTCTTTGTTGCCTCCATTGCCTTCGCTGTGCAATTCCTCAACATAGTTTAATTAATAGACACCACTTCCACTGTTACCTTATATGATTTCGCTTACCCCTGACTGATCGATATTACAATTAACGCACAGCATATTCAATCTTGTTCGACATTTGCTTCCTCTGCTCCTTACTTAGTTTTTTTCCTGCCTCTGCTACCTCTCTGCTGCCTCGCTCTATTGCTGGTTTCTTTGCTGCTTCTGTTGTCTCTCTGTTTCTTTCTCTTCTTCTTGTCTAATGCTGCTCCTTGCTTCCTTCATTCTCCTTTTGCTGCCTCTTCTTTAAATGACCCTGTCTCTGCTACTCGACCCTCTCTACATCTTGCTGCTATGCTGCTCTCTTTGCCTGTCTCTGTCTTTGCTACCTCCTTTGCCATCAATGACAATATTTCCAACAGTCTCCCCCTTTGGCATTGATGGCAATCCACTTTTCTCTGTTTGCCTTCTCTTTCTTTTCTTGTTTGTTCTTCCTCCCCCTTTGACATCAATGGCAAAGGGTTGCTTTTTGCATTTCCTTTCTCTGAGTTACGTTTAGGTCCTCTTCTGCTGAATTTGTACCATGCTGCTCTAGAGTGATGTATAAAACTTGTTGAGAGAACACTTTGAGGAAATATGTTTATAGTCAGTAGCCATTTTAGTGCTCCGTAATCCGTTAGATTGCAAAGACAAGAGATGATAAATTTTTCAATTGAAGGGTCCTTGTTGCTTTTCTGCGTCGAACGCCTCGATAATACCGAGATTATGTCGATAATATTGATACGTCGATATCATCGATAATACCGATCCCGTGGACCCGTTTTATGCTTTCTCACGGTTGTTTCCCCCGGAATGATATTTTCGTTTTTGTTCTCCCCCGAAATTGTTCTCTTTATATCGCAGAGTAGCACCGTTAACATACATATTACCCCCTAGTCTATCTCTCAAATATTGAAAATGGTTCTCTAGCAAGAGGTTTAGTAAATATATCACCGTTCGTTCTTTCGTTACATATATTCCGCCTTTACTATTTTCAAAGCCACTTGTTCTCGGGAGGAAATGATACTTGATTGAACATGTTTGTTTTTGAATGAAGCAGGATTTTTAGATATACTTATAGCACTTGTATTATCACATTTGATTGAAATAGGTTCATCAATGCTTACCTTCATGTCTTGAAGAGTTCGTCTATCCACATGACTTTAAAGACAACATGTCGTTGTCGTTTACATATTGAGGGTTTTTGTATCCGTACGTAGAGATGGATGTTTGTTTTCGTTTAACCATGCTACCGTACTTTCTCTCGACAGTAGCACTTCCACTTTATTTCTTTCCTCGTCATCACCGTTCGGCTCAATCGTATCCTGTGTCGTTAAAGTGAAGCTTTTGCTTTTTAGGATACCAAAGTCCATACCGTGTTGTTCCTTGTAGATATCTCGAGTATTCTTTTTGACCAAAAGATGGTTTTGTTTGTGGGTGTTGCTTGATATCTAGCCACTAGACTCATCGGCTAGCATGATGTTTGGTCTTGATGCGCTCGTACACAATGGCATTTCCTATCATGGATCCGTAGAGCTTTTTTATCTACACGCGTATCCACTTATCGGAAGACAGCTTGCATCCCCGTGGTCATGGGAGTTGACACAGGCTTGCACCCATTTTGAACTTTTTTCGCATTTCCTTTAAGTATTTTTCCGTGAGATGAAAGTATTTGTGTTCTTTTGCCGAATTTGCAATTCCAAGTAGAAATCGTAGCTCTCCAATCATGGACATACTTAAACTCGTTTTCATCTTCATCAAGAAACCTTTTTAATAGCTTCTATGTTGCTTCCAAACATAATGTCATCAACATACACTACCACAACTGTGAGTTCATTTTCATGGACTTTATGTATAGATTGTTGTCTACTCCACCTCTCTTAAAGCCTTGTTTTTGCAAATATTTGTCCAAAGGTTGAGTACCAAGCACTGTGAGCCCTTGCTTCACTCATATAGAGCCTTTTTCTCACCGTACACATAGTCTTCTTTGTCTATTAAAGAGAACCTCTGTTGTTCCATGTAGACTTCTTTCTTCTAGGTCTCCGTTCTAAATGCAAGATTTAACATCCATTTGATATACTTTGAAGTTTTGTAGCATGCAAATGCCGTAACATTCTGATAGCTTCCATTCTCAAGCATGTGGGCAAATGTTTCATCGTAATCAAGTCCTTCGATTTGTGAATATCCCTTTGGTGTACTCCGGCTTTATCTCCTGGGACACCGTCCTTCATCATTCATTTTATTTTTTGGAATACCCATTTTGATCCTATGACATTTTTTCTGTTGGCCTAGGAACTAGTTCCTGTGTATTGTTTTTCTCAACTTGATCCAATTCTTCATTCATCGTATCTACCCAAGACTTGTCCTTGCTAGCTTCAAATTTTCTTTGGCTCTATTTGTGACAACATCGCTATGTATTCCTTCGCCTTGTTCTCGTTAGCCGCCTTCTTGTCCGGACCCCTCGCTTCTTGTCTCCTATGATCCGATCTTTCTGGATATCTTTTCCGAGTGTATCTTCGAGGGGTTTTTGGAGTTCAGCTTCAAAGATTTTCCGATGTTTTGCTTGTTTCTTCATCATCTTGGTCCTCTTCTTCATGGTTTTCGTGGATGGTCACGTAATCTATATCTCTTGTCTTGTTTGGAAGTTCTTCATCAAATCTTACACTGGTCATTTCTACAATTTTCTCCGAAGAGTCTCGTTGTAGCATCTCGTATCCTTTACTTTTGGATGTATCCCAGGAAATATCCCTTCATCCTTTCCTTGCATCGAATCTCCCGAGATTTTCATCATTATTCTTTATGTAGCACTTGCTACCAAAGACTCTAAAGTGCTTTATTGAAGTCGTGCTTTCCATGCCATAGTTCATAGAGTCTTGTCACCGTTGGCTCGAAGTGAGCTTTGTTAAGGATAAGGTACCTGCTGTGCATCGTCGCTCGTAAGGTTTGACAATATTATTCTCTTGCATCATGGCTCGGCAATTTGTTGAAATCGTATCCTCGTTTTGTCTTTCTCGTTTACTCCATTCCGCCGAGGTGTTCCCGCATAGTGAATTGTTGTTTTATGCCATGTCTGGCTGTACAGGTCGCAAAGTCATAACCGTAAATTCTCCTCCTCTATCCGATCCGATACACTTTAGCTTGCATCCGGTACGGATTTTCTCGCTAATGCTTTGAATATCTTAAACTTTTTCCGTTTCCGATTTGTTCTTGAGAAAAGCAAACTCATGTCATTCGGGAGAAATCATCTATTATCGCATGAAGTAGGATTCTCCACTTGTGTCTTAGTTCTTGGGTGGGTGTCCACGCGTATCCATGTGCACAAGCCGGAGTGGTCTTCGATAACTCTCTTTGGCCTTAAAGGATGCGGGTTCCGTTTACCCAATTGACAAGATTGCATATGGTAATAGGCCCCTTAATTTTCGGCATGTTCCCCGATGCCTTTCTTCTTACTTAGTCCGATGATGTGATCGCTTAGATGTCCCAACCTTTATGCCATAACCATGACTCTTCTAGCTTGCTAAGATGACATGCTTCATCTCCCTCTTTCACACAATGTAAACATTACTGCTCGAACACCCTTTTACAAAGTCTAAACCGTGGTGTTGGATCCGACTTCACAATCTTGTGCTCTAAAAAGAACCCCTGCTGTACCTTTTGCCTCTGCCACACATCCGACCGACACCCGCAAATTTGCTTTCACTCTTCCCTTTTCACAACAGTACATCTTGGCCTTTCCTCCGTCATTGTCTACGTCGATCGAGCCTTTTCCTTTTATTTTTCCGATTTATCATTGCCAAAGGTAACATTTCAAATTTCTTTCCTCATCAAGAGTTATAAACTTGCTTTTGTCTCCGTCATGTGTTTAGAGCGTGCCCATCGTCCAACACTATTGACTCTTCAAATCTCGAGTGTATTAAAGCTAAGTCACACTTATTCCTTTCTTTTTTCCCATTTGAGGCATCCTTTTGTTTTATATCTTTTGTGAGATGATGAATCACTCTCTTTCAAAGGACATTTGAAAGGTACATGTCCAAACCTTGGATTGCATATGCGGCATTTGATCATAGTTTTTGCAGAATTGTGAGAAGTGAAATTGCACTTTGATTCATAAACCTCCTTGAAGTGTTGAAAATTAATCTTTGTCCATACTTTCTACATTCAATGATTTTATGGCCACCCTTACAATAAAAACAAAGAACTATGAAACTGCTTTTGCATACTCGATGTGAGGTTGTCTTCCAGCTTGCTTGTTTGAGGCCTCTTCATTGTTTGAATCTTGGTGGTGTTTGAATTACCTCTTGTATGACAATATGCGCAATGTGTCCCACCTTGTAAGGTACATAACATGTGGCATTCTTCATTGGAGGGAAGAATCTCCTTTGATGGTTTCCAAATTTTACATATTCAGGGGTCTTAGTATTTATTACATTCTTTGCTCCTAGAGGTTTCTTCCATCTCTATCTTCCTTATTGCGTATTTCTTCTTTTGTAGGAATTATTTGAGTCGTCTACTCACCTTTCTTGCTTTCACAAAATTATATTTTTGTGTTCCTTTTCTTTTATTTTCACTTGATTCTCCTTCATAGCTCTATCCTGGGCTTTTTATTAGAGTGAGATCTTTGAGCATCCAATATTTTATTCAACTTACTTTAGCTTGTCATTTGAGAAGGGTATATAGACACTTTCTCGCGGAGCACTTAATTGCTTCCTCGCACATACGATTTCTTCTTCCAATTTCTCTTGTTCTTGAGTTTTAACCCTTGATTTGGTCGATGCAACATATCTTCTATCTTCTTGGCTTCTTCAAACTTTACCTTCGTACCGCATGAGGACTTCGAATTTTGTTCTTCTTTCACACATTTGAGGAGAATCTCTTTTTGTTTTCTCATTTTAATTGAGTCCGTCAATCTCTCCAATGCACTTCTTAGCTCCCTCTCAAGGTCGACTTCCCTTCTTTCTTCTTCTTCTAGCAAGAGTCCTTCAAGATCTTCTGCGGCCACCGCAAAAATTCGCAGGTTCCATCTTCTCCTCGCAGGATTCATCCTAGCCCTTGGGATGCATTGTTGTCTCGTCGAGCACAGAAGGATTTTCTCTCGCTTTGTTCCTTCCTTTTCCTCGCCGCCTTGATGTGTCTTTTCGATTCTTGAGCTTACTTTCTTACTTTTCGTGAGGACACTTAGCAAGACAGTGTCCTGTACCTCTTTCCATGCTTAAAGCATTTGAAGGGGAGTTTACCTTTGTATTTACCTCGAGCTCTATCTAATTTCTTGGACAAACTTTGCTCTCCTTTCATCTCGAGCAAGAGCATATGTCTCCCTTCTTTTCTTTTCTCGTTTTAAAGGCTACTTCCCCTTGTACTTGGCTTTTTCGTGGGAGCCTCATTTCACAGGGCCTACAGATTTCCAAGCAAATCGGTTCACGGTCAAGGTCTCCCAACCGCCCAAGCTTTTCTATTGCGTACACCTCGATTAAATCGACGGAAGAGATCTTAGAATCTTTTGCACAATTATACTTTCCGGCATTTTTTTTCTCCAAGAGCTTTCATATTGTTAACATCAGCTTTTAGGAAGAAACTGCAATGTTTCACTATCATTCATTTTTAAGTTTTCAAATTGGGCTCTATAGACTTGAAGTTTGGCAGCCACTGCTCTATGTATGTTTTCAACATATCCTACATTTTTTTGTTGTCTTTGTGTTAATACTGCAATTTTTGAAGATGTTCTATGCCAGGGAGCAATTTTACTTTTCACGTTAGAATCACACAAATAGTTAACAAAATGCGTATAGAACATATAAGTGGATTCATACACAACCGAAACAGAATGTGGTGGCTCACACATGGCCATTGGTAGACGTTCAACCAAGAAAGTCTTCCTTGGCTTACCCAACCCAAACATGTGTCACAATGGGCCCTCCAACCGTAAACGAGTCAACCCAAGTCAACTCCAAAAGTCAACGTTGTCATGAAAACAACGCAGGCAGCAAGCTAAACACCCATAGCAGCGATTGGTCAACCCTTTTGACTCGACTTCGTGCCAAGTAGTACGGCCCAAAATCGAACTTCCACAAGTTTACCTATCGACCATGCGTTGACCAAAGTCAACGCTCGGTCAAACTTTCGCAAAACCCTAATCGCGTAAAATCGCCCTTCTCAACCTACCAGACCGTTTTTGTCCTTCTTCTCCTTCACACGTGTATCGAACTCATCCTCCAAGAAGCTCGTACTAAATCGTATGAGAGAAGTTGTTGTGAGTTGTGTTGTGATGAAATGCTTCAATCCTTGTCGTATTTATATCCATCATTGGGGCGTGTGACACATCCTTCGGGGGCGTGCAACCTTAAGGCCGACTCGGCATACATAATTTATTAAGAATAATAACTAAAATAAATACTCTCGCCCACCTTACTAAGACATATTATATATGGATTTTACACTCTCTCCGAAAGAGGATTCCAACAAAAATAGCCCTTAACCGAGCATCATAACATGGAGTTTGGACCTAGTTGTCCAAATTTAACACTCCTCCTCAACTAGAGAACTCCATCCATCAAGGCAATCAAACATCGTGCGTCATCTCGCCGTAACTTGCTTTTGTCGTCTCTTTATTTCGGTAACGTGGCGGCCGCCCACAACACATCATCTCGATCGACATAACCGGCCCGTAGGTTCGTAACCTCTATCAAACTCATGAAGAGTATCCAACCAACCCAAAGTTGGTTCAGTCCGACCCGAAGTCGTGCAGTCCCGTACCTCACTAAACTTGATCCCGTACTGGTGGTTGGACCGTGCTATCCTAGATAGAGAGCACGGCAATCTCTCGATGCGTCCACCGCCCTTGCTAATAGTCTCTAGCTTTTCCCACCTCATTGGCCAAATGAGAGGTACTTCCCATGAGTCTCCCGAACTCACGGTAGATGTGTATACGGGCATGAGACAAATGAGTGGCACCACCTCAATAATCACAAGGGTGGGGCAGACATTATGAGTGCTTACATGCTCGGCAGAAGCTATCCTCAAAGCCCCCGCAGCTCCCGCAGCTCATCGTCCATCAGGACCTACATCATAGGGTCTTTCCACAACACCAAGACTCTCACGGAAGGTTAGGAACTCGACCTTCCCTGTGGGCTTAGTGAGAATATCCGCGACCTCGCTACCGCCCTATATGATCGAGCCTTTGCGCCGCCTCGCTCGTACCATATCCCGATAAAGTGGTACCGATATCAATATGCTTGACCCGTCGGGGAACACAAGGTGGATTTCGGGCCACATACGAATCCCACCGATTATCGCGTAGCATCACAGTATCTAGCACATGTCCAAACACCACTAAAGAGCCCGCAACCAAATCGCTTCACAACAAGTTGCTACCAGCGTTAATGTATTCGGCCCTCGCGGTGCTCAAAGCCACCGACTTCCGCTTCGCTCATCCACAGATCGGCGAACCAAGATTGAAGCAAGATTCCGATGTGCCTTATTTATCCACCATGACCGGCCAGCCTCCACCTAAGATCAAGATATCCACCAGCATCACACTCCCTACATATCTCACCCATGGTTGACCGTGTCTCAAGATATCTCAAAAGATTCTTAAGTACCAACCCAAAGGAAAGTGATGAGGCTCAACCATCTGCTGACTCAAAGTGTTCACTGCAAACACATATCCGGGCTTCGGTGTTCACTGAACATCAAAGCTCCTATGAGTTGACGATACTCGTAGGGATTGGCCGAAGATAGGCCTGGAATAAGCACGCGGCGACCAACTTAAAGCCGAGTTCCATCGGGACGTACACCGACTTACACCACCATACCAAATCTTTCCCGTAAGTTTGCCAATGTATTTTCCTTGAGAAAGGAAAATCTCTCCGTGTCTCTCGTACCTGTGCTCATAAGTAGTGCATCAATCCTAGGTCTCTTCATCTCGAACTCAAGAAATGGTAGCCTCTTACATTGATGAATGAGAGGGCTCGCACCGCTGTGAAGAGGTCATCCACATAGCACCAGAATGAGAGTGTTTCTCCCCGCACAACCTTGAAGTAAAGGTTCGGATCAGCATTACTCTCGAGTGAAGCCCAGCCTTCATCAAGCAACTATCCATCCTCTCGTACTTCAAGCTTCCGGGTGCTTGTTTAACCTACAGAGGGTTTTCTTCAACCTCGTACATGAGTGTCTCGATTCGAACTTCAAATCCCGCAGGTTGTTCCACATACACCTCTTCTTTATTGCACCATGCAGTAAAAGCGTCTTTGACATCCATCCGATGAAGACTCCATCCTTGCGTAGCGGGGCATGGGCTATGATTGATCAATGTGGTGGTATATCGCACACAAGTGTGCAAATATGTCATCATAGTCAATTCCTTCCTTTTGAGAGAAGCCACGGCAACAAACCCTTGGCCTTAAACTTTTCAGCACTTACCGATCCATGTTTGATCTTATAGAGCCATTTCTCTTACGTTGACAACCGTATTTGTCCTTCTGCCTCGAACCACATCCCGTACATCATTCTT
Organism: Pinus albicaulis; assembly: GCA_034641835.2. NCBI lineage: Eukaryota > Viridiplantae > Streptophyta > Pinopsida > Pinales > Pinaceae > Pinus > Pinus albicaulis. The sequence goes on from JAXQQM020067978.1 coordinate 21,504, forward strand.
CATTATGGACTCATATTCTTCGTGTACAGCATCCTTCCAAATCCTGATGCTTTGGCTTTCGCTTCCTCGAAAGATCCGGTGTTCGCATTGCACAACAGCACTATGGCGCCTAGATACCCTTGGCATTCACATGGCTTCTGCTTTCTCGAATGTCCCCCCCAAAGCGCATGCGATCTCGCATCTTCGAGGGTGTCCCCGAGCCATGATGGTCTTTTCTTAAGGAAGGGAGATGGATCAACAGGGTCCACTGTCCTTCGTCATCGTGCATAGTCTCATCCTCGGGGTTCTTCCGTATTTCAAAGCCATGATTTTCTCCGCATCTAGGAAGATCTACTACTTTCTTCAGGAAGATTCGTCAAAAGTGACATCATGGCTTATCTCTACTTCCTTTGACCAGGTACATAGATTCTATATGCTCTAGAAGTCTCATTGTAGCCCACAAAAAAATTCCTTTCTTCCTAGTATCCAAACTTACTTCTCTTTTCTTTGGCACATGAAAATAGACAGACATCCAAAAATTTTGAAATGTGAGACATCAAAGCTTACCAGAGAAAACCTCTTTCAGAGTTTTGGAGTCCGTGCTGAATGAGGGTACTCTGCTTTGAATGTACACAAATAGCATTTGGCAAATTTTCCCCACGTAAACTTTGCAGACCCCCGGTCACATAGCATGGCATTTGAGTGCCTTCCACAATAGTCCTATTCTCGCGTTCCGCAACACCATCTCCGCTCGTGAGCAGGCGTGGTAGTCTCCCCTAATGCCGCCCGCAAAAGTTCGAACTCATTTGACTCATATTCAAAGGCTATCACGGCCCTCAAAATCTTGATCTTCTTTCCGTCATATTTTCCACCAAGGTTGAAGGTACTAACCACATGAAAGCCTCATCCTTTCTTCTTCGTAAAGTATATCCAGTGTTTTCATAGAGAAGTCATCAAGAATGTCATGTAGTAAGAACATCCCCCTGTGTGACGTTTTGGCCGCAACATACCGTACAGATTCTAATGGACTAGTTGCAATATATCGTATGTTCATATACTCAGAGGGGAAAGGTCCCTTTGTATGTTTTCTCTTCAAGACAGCCCCTTACATACACCTTCATGATTATTTCCAAAATCGGTGCATCCCCCGCTGCCACCTTCCTTGCTTCGGAAGGGCTTTGGTAATGAAGAAACCAAATCTTCTTGCCATAGTTCGGTCGGTTCAGACAGTATCACAAGTCATAGCTCCCAACGGATTTCAACCTCGGGTAGAGTACTAACTTCTTAAAACTAATTGAGATAGCTCTTGAAGCTCTCCTTTCCACATGAGCACCTTTCCAATGAAAGCATTGAGTCCTTTGTCTTCTGCGTGCGTACACAGACACAAGGTTCTTCTTCAATTTAGGTACATAGAGTACATCTTGTAAACGTAGGACTTGTCCTTGAGACAAGTGGAGGGTCACACCGTCCTTTCACAGTTAAGTGGCATTATCCCCAAGGATAATTTCTAGATTAGTATCCCTAACCATGCTTGGGGCAAGCCTTTGAATCCGGTGATGTGTTTTGAGGCACCACTATCGATTAGCCGTACATCCATAGTAAGCCCATGAGATGTACCGAGAGAGCAGAGCACAAGAATATACTCATTTCTCTTTTTTATCAACAACATTAGACCCTCATACCGGTATTTCCGGACCTTTTATAAGGTTGATTGTTTCCACCAAAGCAGCCTTCCTCTTTCCTTTGGATTTGTCATTTCTTCGATTCCCATTCCTTCGTTGTTGTTGTTATCATCACCATTCGGGAGAACTTTTCAGCGGGGCATTTCTTAGCATAGTGACCAAAGTTTGCGACAGAAACATTTACCCTTCTTCTTGGAGTCCTCGTTCTTCCTTTGTCCTTAGAACCACCGTAGTTCTTCTCTTTCGGGAATGAGCACCATAGGCGCATTTCCGTCATTACTTCTCCATTCCTTCATCCTTGTTTCTTCTTGCACACATCCAGACAGAAGCTCATCAAAGTTAGGAATGGTACAATGGTTGGAGAAATTTCAGTTGTGAATACTTGCCATTCACATGGGAGTCCTCCATGCGGTGGAGAACTATCTCACGACCGGCCGATTGTCTCCCAATAGCCAGTGTATCGTTCTTTGTTTCGTCAATTTCGAAAGAAAGTTTGAAACAGACCTATCCCGGCCCTTCTTCATATTCTTCAACTTGTTCTCTTTAGGAACAGTACCTTGGTTCACATTGTTTACCTTGAACATAAGGATCAATTTGTCATACATCTCCTTGGATGTGCCTAGTCTGGGACATATAGGCAACCGTACTTTATTTATGGATTCCCCCATCAACACTTTGCTCGATTTATCCCTTCTTACATTTGTTTTCTGTCAAAGTAATGTAGCATTGGATGGAGGTTCTTGAATCTTTCCCTCGTCATGAGATCCAAGATCATGATCTTCCACCCAGGATTCAATATCATCTTCTTCTGCATGGAAGTCATCCTTCCAACAACTTGTCATTCTCCTTGAATTCAAGACTAGTGGAACCCATTTCTTCCTGATGATTGCTAAAGATAGAGTTTGTTCTACCTCACCCCTCCGATACCATGTAAATTTCTTGAAGATGTTCTCTATGCCAGAGCAATTTACTTCTTCTCACAAAAGAATTACACAAAATAGTTAAGCAAAATGACAGAACATATAAGTGGATCTTACAGAAGACAAATCGTAAATGGGTGAAAAAAATGTGGTGGTTCGTTACTGCCGTCAATGATGCTTCAACCAAATAAAGTTCCTCGGTCACCCAACCCTGCAAAGATGTGTCGCGTCAGCCCAATCAAGAACGAGTCAACCCAAGTCAACTCAAAAAAGTCAACGCTGTCATGAAAAAGTCAACGCAGGCAGCAAGCTAAAAGTCAACGCAAGAAAGAAAGTTGGTCAACCTTTGACTCGATTTCTCAGGCGAAGTAGTACTATTCAAAATCGAACTTCCCACAAGTTTTCAACACGCACCATGCGTTGACCAAAGTCACCCGCTGTCAAACTTTCGCAACCCTAATCGTTAAAATCGTCCTTCAACTCAAACCCGCATCGTTTTTGTCCTTCTTCTCCTTCACACGTGTGGCCGAACTCATCCTCCAAGAAGTTTCGTACTAACCGGACAGAGAAGTTGTTGTGAGTTGTGTTGTGATGAAATGCTCTCCAACTTTGCCCGTATTTATATCCATCATCAGGGCGTGTGGACACATCCGCCGGGGCGTGCAACCTTGCGTGTCGACTCGCACATATAATTTATTAAGAATAATAAATTGGGTGTCATCGTTCGCTCATCGGATTAAAACATATTATATATGGATTTTACACCTCTCCGAAAGAGGATTCCAAAATAAAAATATTAGCCTCTTAACCGAGCATCATAAATACGTGAGTTTGGACCTAGTTGTCCAAATTTAACAATTACTTTAATAAACTCTCGCTCACATAACTCATTCAGATGGTATCTATGGCTTTTGGTATTAGCCACAAAACCTTGTTTTGAGTCCTTTCCGTGCTTTCACTGCCTTTTCGTGCACATCCTAATCACAACAGCCCCGAAACTTCTATTCCTAGAGACATTATGTATGTCCTCATTCGATTTTCCGTAAAGCACAATTTTCACCATGAAGAAAGGGCTTGCTGCTGAGCATCCTTCTTTACTAGCCATATTGGGAACCTAGGATCTCCTTTCAATTGTTAGACTTGTACAAAGGAAACTCGCTTCCGATACCAATTGTTGAATCTTTAATTAACTGTAGATTTGGGTGAATCACTTAATACATACATTCACCTTTAAAATTTTCACCAAAGTTATTTACAAACATGTGAGCAATCTTATTTGCGCCCAATATTAATTTATTGTGATACTAATACTTAAGTTGAGAAAAGCAAAGAAGTAATTGCTGCATTGAAATAATCACCTCAACACATAAGAAGCACACATAGAGACAAATAGGAGCAAGTGAAACCCAAAGGGAGAAAACCACATCTTATTATCACAGATGCAAAGGCAAGTGCCTCAACTTCTCTCACCACCGTTTTCCGCAGCACCAACCCACAGGAGGCTCTATCCTCAATTCCGCAAGCTACAACTTGCAAGGAAGCACCAACTCCTTCAATTTTCTGCGGTGCAACGCCAACCTGCTGTGAGGCCCAACCCCCGCCCACCATAACCTGCCACTATCAAGTCACAACTTATAGAAGCTCCAACTTCCTCAATTTATCAACCGAAAGGTACCGATTTACCTCGGGGAGCCACCGTTCGTAGCTTCTCCTTCGTTCGCTTTTCTTAATCTTCTCTCGCTCACACTTACATTCTCGCCTTTCTTGATTAACTCTCTCTCCTTTTTTTTTTTTTTGCTATCAAGATGATATTATTTATAGATTTCTCACATGACTCGTTTGTATTCTACTTGGAATTCAAAATGGAAAGTCATGTCTTTGTCAGCTTTCCTTACCTTTATCCGTTTACTCACAAAATATAATCGTAGGTATCAATTTAACATTACAAAGTTGGGAATTTGTTCTCTCCTGAGACTCTGCTAATGCATCACAAACAATAAAAAAACAATTAAAATATTTACATTCAAATTACAAAGTGAATTCCACCACCATTCACCCTCTTGGCTAGCTGGGCTTACTGTTCCTTTCTTGACCGTGTTTTCTTTGTCTTTTTCTGGTGATTGTGTTTTAACTCTTTTTCTCGCTTCCGTATTCTATTTGTCCTCTACCGTGGTGTAATTGTCGTATATATGTACGCGTTTTTTTATATCGTTGCCTTTTAGAAAATACGTGACCGCCGACTTGTAGCAAGTGTCTTGTTGATGTGGAACATTCCACAGCGTAACATACATATATCACAATTGTATTACATTAATAATCGCCCTCCCTTAAGCCGAGGCCCGTGGTCTACGTAATTACACGACTTATCGCAATAAATAAGTATATATATATATATAACATACGCTTTTTAATATATATATATAACCTTAACCTTGTCTCTTGGCTTAATTATAAGATGATTTAATCATATAATCTCGCTCTCTTTTACACCTTAACATACTCTCACAAGATACAATAAAGCCCGTTTTAAAACATATAGAACTCTCTTCTTTGCCCACCGATACGTTTTCAAATGCGATTGATCGCAATCGCAAATTTCTAATTTGCGATAGTTGTCATAGATAACAACTAACCTGCGATATTGGGCGGGCGGTTGCGATGTTGCGATATTGCGATGGTTGCGATGTTGCGATATTGCGATGGTTGCGATATTGCGATGGTTGCGATAATGCGATAGTGCGACAAGGCGCAATGTTGCGAAGTTGTGATATTGCGACAGTGCGATGGCACAATGTTGCGAAGTTGCGTATATTAAGTAGTCCCGCCTTTATAAAACTTATTATGCGCTCCGTATAACTTCATAAATATGCTTTGGACCTTGATTACATGATGCGCCGCACAACCCAGTCATAAGAAGCATTCCGGAATTTGTGTTTATGTTATATGTAACGCCACCGGGTAGTGATTCTCGAATAACCGTTTGTGTCTTTGCACAATGTACCGTGTCTCTCCGTATTCGACCGTTCGTCTTCGATAACGGTTCTTCCTCGTGCCTTTGCCTTACCTCGCTTCTCGCCGCTCGACCCGTCTCCGTCTTTGCCGCTCCATTGCCTTCGCTCGTGCAATTCCTCAACATAGTTTAATTAACAGACACCACTTCCACCGTTACCTTATATGATTCCGCTTACCCCCCGACTGATCGATATTACAATTAACGCACAGCATATTCAATCTTGTTCGACATTTGCTTCCTCTCGCTCCTTACTTAGTTTTTTTTTTTTTTTGCTGCCTCCTCGCTACCTCTCTCGCTATCTCGCTTCATTGCTGGTTTCTTTGCTGCTTCTGTTGTCTCTCTGTTTCTTTCTTCTTGTCTAATGCTGCTCCTTGCTTCCTTCATTCTCCTTGCCGTTCTTCTTTAAATGACCCTGTCTCCGCTGCTCGACCTCTCTACATCTTGCTGCTATGCTGCTCTCGTTCGTCTCTGTCTTTTTGCTGCCTCCCTTTTTGCCATCAATGACAATATTTCCAACAATGTCACATATCTTTTCAAAGTGCCCACATTCATGCGCTCCGGGGCATCCCTGTCGCTACTGTCATCAATCAGCATAGCCTCGGGGTTTCTGGACCAGGCCAGGCAGCCACAATTTATGGAAAGGCAAACATTGGGACTTGTTCCAACAATCCTTGCAGAACTTACTCCTCTGTATGCTTTTATAAAATTAGCCATTGCAAAGAATATCCTGTCTTCAAGCATTCAGGGACCCTAAACTGGTTATTCACAGGAAGCAAGACGCGGCAGGGATCTGTAATTTTGGCATTAAGCACATTGTTCAGCAGTTGAAGGAGATCACTAGTCTATTTCAGGAAATTTCATTCAATCATATTTATCAAGAACATAATGCATAGGTTAACTCTCTATCAAAGGAGGTACTGCTTCTTCATTCTCACTCTGATATCAGTGAGGAATACAGAGATAATGCTCTTATTTTCCCCACCACAGTATTATTTTCGCTAATCTGTATGCATCAATTGATACATGCAATGTTTTTGGCTAACATTCAGGACATATTTGGAGTTATGTTTATCAGTTTTGTTTCTTAACCAACTTGACTGTTCGTATAAAGCAGCCTCCTGCAATCAACAGTGGTAAAGTTCCAAGTTTAACTAGCATGTCAACTAGAAACATGTTAACAAAAGAGAACAGCATATTATGCAAAATCAACAGTGTATTCGAAGCTACCTTGGAAGGAGCAGCCTTGGTTGCAAGCCAAACTTCAATGTCTTTCGCTGATCCTGCACTGCAAGAGATGTTGCAGTTCTTAACAAAGCAGAGGCTGGGACAGAACGAGATTCTTTTGTTGTTGTTGTGACCTTTGGGCATCCGCACTAAAAAGTAGTTAAAGATCTTTAATCCAAAGAAAGAGAATTGATATCAAATAAACAGATTTCTAAGACGCAGTCAATCATTCCACAACAATTATCTAAAGGATACATCTGAACAAATTTAGCCATTTCCCTTCTCTGCCGAAGCTGCCTGGCCGCTTTTGTCTGTCATCACCACTACTACCAGAGCACATTTCTTCATTTCCTTGAAGCGCTGTATCCAAAATAATAATCAAAAGACCCACTCAAAGTATGCCAAGTATGGTCCAATTTGGTTTGCCTGCTTTGTCTTCAGAGTTGGCCATATGATATCCTACTCACATCCAAAACTGGCCATTGATTGCTCACAATGTTTATACAACCAAAATAAAAGGGTTACAACTTGAAAGCTTTCACTTTCCTATGATTGGTAGACTCTATATGAGCTTAAATGTGCCCTCAAATCCATTGCTAACTTGTACTGCTTTGTTGCAAAGCTTCACAAAAGAACACCTTACGTATTTCCTTCACCTCAGACTGATCTTCTGTCACGCTCTGCCACAACCTGATTTTCACCATGTGCACGAAGCAGGCAGGACAAGCCACCAGTAAAACTGCACAATGCTAAGAGGCCTCTCCCAAAGTGGATGTCCCCTTGAAAATACATTCTCACATATGGTCTATAGCTGCATTCTGCTTTTAGATATAGTTCCAAAATAAGACATTCATTGACGAGAAGCTACTTAACAACTGTAAGGTCTTAGCACTATAATATAGGGTATATGGCTCATGCCACTGCTAGAACATACCTCACGTTTTCTTTGTCAGCTTCTTCAGTCTCTTCCACTTCAACTTGCTTCTTTCTTGAATGTTTTCTTGGAAGTGAACAGACCTATCTTGTTCTTGTTTTCCACCTAACTTTGCTTCAATGGCTCCCTGCTTATACCATAGTAATACCTGTAACCATTCAAAGTTAAAACATATAAAATGAAAAGCTACACCCATTGACATCTTACAAAAAAATTTCATGAGCTCCACAACACCAGTAATGCAAACATCTGGAGAACCAAAAAGAAAGAACTTGCCTTCTTGCCAAGACCTTCCTCTCCATCCCATTTTCTGCACAGCCTGAATCCAATATTTGAGGATGTTAACTGCGTGTCTACAGATGCCTGCCTCAAATTGTCAGTATCTAGATTTTTGTTTGTCTATGATTGATAGGCAAACGGAAATTCCCACCCAGATCTCAACAAGAGATGCTTCATATGCCCACAGACCAGTCACCATATAACACAATTAGAACCATAAAAAAGAAAAAGATCACCACATGTACATATGGTCAAAAAAGAGCAACATTGTTTAATTAATCACGAGTCCCCTCTTTTTGAAACCTGAATATTTAGCTATTAGTCCCAATTTTTAACAGGTAATATAAAATTACTTATTAGCAACACTAATTCTGCAGTCATTCACTCTCTTTTTTTCAATCGGCACATGTACACCCTTTCAAAGTTGTTTTCAATCCAGCAAAAAGAATGCCAAAAAAGAAAGCAAACCTAGTGGTAATATCAAAAAACCAATTGAGAATTTTTTGTACAAGTCATATGATAACAGGAAATAGCCACTAACACACACACCTAGTGGCATTCTAAGGCACAATATCATCTACCATTGTGGCTCAAATTAGATAACGTTTGGACAAGCAGGTCATTGCTCATTCCTTCCCTAACTCTGTCTACTGCAAATGAACTTGTTGAGGCATTACAGTAGTGTAGTCTTGCAGATAGATGTATTAGAGAACTTATATATTTTCATTCTGGATTTATGACAGAGACACCACATGTACATATGGTCAATAAAGAGCAACATAGCTTCATCAATCACGAGTCCCTCTTTGAAACCATTGAGCTTAGGCTATTAGTCCCACTTTTTAACAGGTAATATAAAATTATCATTAGCAATACTCCACCCTGCCAGCAGCCGTCCACTCTCTTTTTTCAATCAGCACATGCACACCCTTTCAAAGTTGTTTTCAATCCAGAAAAAAAGAATGCCAAAAAGAAAGCAAACCTAGTGGGTAATATCAAAAAACTAATTGAGAATTTTGTGAAGTCATATGATAACAGGAAACAGCTACTAACACACATTAATTTGTGTGACATTCTAAGGCACAATATCATCTACCATTGTGGCTCAAATTAGATAGCGTTTGACAAGTAGAAGTCATTGCTCATTCCTTCCCTAACTCATCCACTTGCAATGAACTTGTTGAGGCATACAGTAGGTAGTCTTGTAGATAGATGTATTAGAGAACTGAGTATTTTCATTCTGGTTTATGCTTGTGTGGTTTGGAGGAATGATGATGAATTTCCTACCCAAGTTTAACTCCTGCAAGGGGATGGTGAGATCATATTGAGTATATTGTTAAATAAGCCAGGAAAGAAAATATAACATTGGTGAGTCGGTAATTTTTTGCCAATGTTAAAAATCATGACACTCAACCCTCACTGAAATATCGTGATTTTTCGCACTTTGAAAATTCATGAATTCCCACCGAAATTTCGCACCACAATACAAAAACTATGTGGGCCAGTGGAACTGTGAGGTTTTAAGGGAAAATTGTGGGCTTTTTTTACCTCATTTCCTGTTTGTTTTGTTGTTGGAGAAGGAAGGAGGAGAGTCATGGTCATCTTCAAGGAGGGATTGAGGGCCAACCAACCATCATCATCACCAAAGTTTTTTAGTGGAGCAAGGGTTCAAGTTCATTTGCCAAATCAGCCAAACAGTGTTGCTATTCCTTCCATTCAGGTATGTTCGTAAATCTTACCATGTTAATGATTTTTTTCCATAGATTTAGGCATGCTTGCTTGTCTCTTTGCCTGCATACATTTTACTTCTTTTATTGTCATTTTGCTTTGATTTCATGTCCTTATAAAACAATGTGGGTTTTTTCTATAATGGGATAGCAAGCTTGATTTTATTTTTTTAATACACTTTATTGCCATTTTTCACTTCCAAATAATCTTAATCTAGCCTCTAAAGTTCAATTTTTTTAAATGAATAGCTGTTGTTTTTGTCTAGTAGGGGTCTAATGCCATTTTTTTGTGTTTTTGGTACCTTCTGTGGAATTTTTGAAGCTGTCCATTTCCACTGCAAATATGCCAAAGGCCTTGGACCCATTTTAGCATTATAGAACTCAAAGATGGGACAAACAGGCAACAATTGAATTGCAAATTGTGTGGCCCAACATGACATGAGGGGTTAGCAGTTTGAATACCAGTTGCCTAAAATCCTGGGCATGATTGTTCAGATTTGTAAGTTCTAGCCTGGAGGTTATGAGGAGCTGTGCATAATGCAATTTATGCAAAAGACAAAAAAGAGTTAGAAGAGGTAAGGCTCGGAGCACATGCCAACCCAATGATTACTGATTGAACAATGAAAACTTTAACAAAATCATTGGAACTTCTAAGAACCAAAACAGCACTATCCTCCACACTCTTGGACCCAACACAGTATCCTTTCAGTAAAACACTTCCATCATATACTAACAATGCCGAGAGAAATATATACATATATATAGGAATGATGTGGAACCATAAAATGAAATTTTACCCTCTTCGAGTTTCTCGCCGACGTTTTTCCCGGAGCACTGATTCCATTTTGACTATTAGACCACTGGTTCTCCATTTTGACAAATCAACTTTGCTACGACTCTATCAGATAAAAAAGTTGTTTAGAAATGAGTTAATAAGTATTTTAACATTTTTTAAAACATGACCAAAATGAGTCACATAACGCACTGAATTTTCAAAAACATTTATCAATTCTGTCATGCATCGATAAAAAAATCCACAAATTCAATTCATGTTAAAAGGACAACTGCGTATGAATTTGGTGCCATAACGACAATCACATCAGTCATTATCTTAGCTAAGGAACCATAAACTCTCTGGCATTAACAACGTTCAACTAATGCCAACACCATCTAATCAAATTCTCTCTAATTACTGACAAGGTTCAGGACCTCAATCCAAGTAACATTTCTATTCACAAACTCAGATCTTCTTCTGACCTGTGATATGATACTACAAATCCATTTTGTAAAAATTAAATTTTATAAAACGGAATAATCAATCTAGATCTATGTTAAATTTGAAACTATCAAAAAGGAATCAAATTCATATGCAATAGGAATAATAATCAGGACACAGACAGATTATCAAAATCAGCCCCAGATCTGGGACAGGAACAGGGTCATTGGCAGATTTCTCAGGTCTGTGAACACCAGCTTCTCTTATTCTACAGCAGGACTATTTCCCGAGCTCTCTTGCCCAGCCGCCTGGGGTTTCTTCACAGTCCGATCTGCTCAGAATATTGGCTGCTTGTTTGTGCAGCGTTTATTTTAGTTCCCATTTTGATCACTATATGTTATATTTATATTTTTTTGATCATTGACATTTGTTTTATCTGATATCTTTCATATAGACCTTTGCTATGAGGTTCAAAGTCTTCTCACAGAACCCTTATAGTTGGATGTATACTTTTGTATTAGATATGTTTTTTGTTTGATATACATAAACACTTGGTGTGTCTAGAGTCTAGACTCTACACAATATAATTTTTATTTTCTTTAATAAAAATTACAGAATTTCTTAATATATACTTTTATTATTTAATTTTATATCTTGTATTATTAATTTTTAATATTCTGTGAATATTGGATAATTCCAGATTTAAAATGAATCCAACCTAGTCTATTTTTTTAAATATCATCACATGCATTACTTATTGGGAATTTTTTATTTATTCGTTTACTTGTTAATTGATTCGTGACAACTTTGGTATACTGGGTTTGGGTTGCAGAGTACAGAGTATTTCGATGCAATATGCTTATTATTAAACGAACAAACGATATTTTTCAGAAAGCTGTAGTAATACGCGATACAGTCAACCAGTTGCAACAAAGGGAGGAAGAAATACGTCCAGAACTCAGATTGTTATATTGGGGCCGACTTCATAAAACTTAATCTTATAATCAGAATTCAATCGACGAATTGGAAAATTAACAGAAGAAGAATGTAATATCAGGCAAGTGCTTTTCAAATCCAGCCATTTACACGCTATAAAGATCATTGAAATTGGCGTCGCACGTTAAAATCCTGAAACGCTATCAGATCCCACAAGTGGTCGAGTTTACAAGAGTATAGCATATGAAAAAATTTTCAAGATGCTGACCGTCGCATTTTAATATAATTTTATACCTAAATTTGTAAACCCTGATCCATTATCCAGATAATGCACAAATTAGAGAACCTCTACACCAACGACATATAATAACAAAGAACCATGTTAAATAACCCTGATGAATAGAACAAACAATATGCTCGCTATTCGCCAAGTAACTCCGGAATTGTTCCCTGACATAAGTACAATTTATATTACCAGTGTCGGCAGTAGGGACTGAATTCCGGGACTTATGAATGAAACAAGCGGTACAGCTAACAGGAGCAAAGTCGATAGAAAAAGTATATATATCCCACAAATGGCTTTCAAGAAAATTACAGATTCGTCTGCGAGATCTAACGAATCTAAAAACCAAACGAAAATATGGAATTTCCTAAGTCGCAGAGAATCGTGTTAACAAGATCGAACAATAACCGTGTACTGATCAAAATAAGGTCAACGTTTCGCAAGAGCAAGGAAAACTCAAGCCGATTTCTCCACAACTACCCACACAACTTGATGATGGAAAATCCATACCCAAAAAGACTAACGAGTGGTATTTATAGCGTCAAAGAAATATGTTGATCCAATAAAGTAAAATAAATGCGAATACCCAACTGGTCTCGAATAATGCAAGACCTAATTAGTGTCGGGGGATTATTTAACTCTGTTTCTTCAAAGAAGATTAGAGAATTATTTCATCTTTATTTTTAGCAAAAATTGTGTTTAAAGTTAATGGTTCGAGAGGTGAGGGGATTTTAGAGTTATATAACATTTTTGTACTTAGATTTTTTCTCTACTAGAATCATAAGAGTTTGTGTTTTTTCTTCTTCTTTTTTTTTGGGTCCACAAAAATTTTATTTATTAAAAATTATTTTCAAAATATTTATGAGACAATATTATTGCTCATAATGACTAGAAAGTATCTTGAGAGTAATAAATACTTTTCAATATCTTATTCTTCTCATGATGTTGTTGGAAGATCGCTTATGGCATAACCATTGTATCGACATGCTCTTTGTTTAAAGAAAACATCCTAGATATGTAATAAAAGGCTTTTGTTTTCTATGAGTACACAAAAATGAACAAATAACATAATCCAAAGTTCTTATAGTATGAGCATAGATGACGAAAGTATGGCAGACCCTTATAAATTGTGTGAATATGCTAATATAAGTTCGAGTAGATATGGAGCCACCATGACATGCAACCATCAGAATAACCAAACATTAAACCCTAGGCAAGATCATAAAACACCATTCTCAAATCAATTGACTAACGAGCGACCATCCACAAAAGAACAAAGCAGTAACTTGAATGTCAATCAAATCACCACTGCAGGATACTGTGTGTATTTGTTACAGTGGACCGTAGTGCTGGAGAGGGGAAGTATCAGGATTACAAGAGTATCGATCACTAATAGTAACATCTAAATTGTTCCCCCTAACGAAACCGTACTCGGTAAACAACATTTATTTCCACTCTTTAAAGGCGAATAAGAATGTCATCCGAAATAAAGATTTACGTTTTGTTAGAAGGCATTCTTTAAGTATTCTTGCCTTGCAAAAAGCCTCGTAATATCCACATGTTTATCTCTAGCTTTAGAACAAACACGTAGGAAGGAGTCGTTGTCGATAACCGCCACCGAATGCAGAAAGTATAACTGTACTTTTTGAATTTACGAGGATCAAGGATCCATTTTAGATCTTGATTTCCAACCTTAACCCCGAGGGTCAAGGTTTATCCTCGAAATTCTAGAGATTCCAAAGTTTGAATCTCTCGGCGAGAACTTTCTTTGCATCAGAGATCAAACAAGGATGTCACAAAGGTCCATCCGTGTATGCTGATTTGGGATGTGAATTTACCTCGAATTGGACCCTCCTTTGCGCCGACCATTCGTTGACGAGGCGCCTATGGTCATCGGGATAACTACACAAGACAAACTATGGAGTAGAACTTGTTATAGGTTGATTTGGGCATCATCCCCCATGACCGGTCAAACCGGACATCATCCTCGTAGACCAATGAAATAGGGTCTATCATCCCCCTCATACTTCGGGCCATATATGCCCTAAGAGAAGAAATTTGGCTCCATTCATGGATTCTATCAGGAGATTTCCAAGGTTTGAAGTATATGTTATATCACTTATCACTCACCAACACAAATGCCCTCTAGAAGGACCAACTATCACAGTTAAATCTCTGAGTCTGATGGCAGACCGCAAAGCAGCACTTTCGACATTCAAGAGTGGTTGGTCACTCGGGGAGCATAATTTTCATTGTTTCGGGAATCTCCACATGGGCGTGCCTTTAGAAGAGTCCATGTGTCAAACTGGAATCCAAGTGTCCATCTAACACCCTCTCGAACTTGGGAACATGTCTTGCATATTATTAGAAACATTCATTGAGAAAATACCACTGGCTTTACAAATTGGGCACTCATTATGTTGCTAGAAAAGGAAGAAATTTGGTAAAGTTATGATGTTGGATTCTCATTCTGAGAGAGTGAAAGTACCGATATGTTGTTGGTATGATGTTGACGATGAGGTCGTAAATGAAGTCGGAGTCACAAACAAAATCGATCATTAGTTGTAACCTCCCTTCTACTCTTTAATAAAGATCGTTGTTCATTTTCCCATATATATGTCTCTATTTCTTGTACAATAGATTATTGAATGATATATATATTTCATATCTAATCAATTTGATCGAGTAAGATAAGTAGATATATGTATAATGTATGTTGTTTGTGTTTGCAAGAATTGATTTGGAGATTTGAGTTGGATTGAGAGCTTACCAAGAACAACGACAGAAGGAGAAGGAGAAGCGAGCGATTGAATCACAAGTAGGCTTCTTTCACCATTCAATATTTCTACTTGTTTTAGAGAAAGTGATAGTAATTATTTCCTCCGTTGTTCTAAGTGACTAGCACTCACACTTAGGGAATTTGGTTTATCCGTAGACTCACAATTCTACATAACAAATCGGGTAACCACTGGGAGTATCTTATCATTCCCCGGTGTTTTTGCTTCTCGCTATCCTCACGTAGGATTCACTTTCGCGCTATTAGACATTTGAATGAAAGAATTGCATTAGAAATGTGTTCTTCTCCGCTGGTTTTTCAATCCATGTTGTGCTCAACGCATCACATGACACAATGCATCAAGAAGGTAATCGTCTCCCACTCGTGGGTGCTACGTACCGTCTCCTTAGACACCGTGTTGGCCCCTTAGCCAACCAAGTCCCATCTAAATTCTTCATCCACTTGTTTGTTGTATTCTCAAATGTTTGATACCTCTTAGAGACTATAAACTTTCTTGATTCTTCCTCCTTTGAAAAGTAAATTTGTTCAATGTCTCTTTAAGTGTTTTTTTCTTAACATCGTTAAATCAAATTCAAAGTATTTCATTATTATTGCATTAGATCAATTTTTCGTAAAGGAAATTGTTGTTTCATTCCTCATTTCTCAAAGAAGAAAATGTTTGTTTTATTGATTGATGCACATAGTTTCCTTTCTGCATTCACATTAAAGGACCGAAAATAAAACATGCATGTGCATATAGTGAATTATGTGTGTTGCATAGGAACAAGTTAGAAAGCTTTGCATTTTAGGCTGTGCTCTTTATCGTTTTCTAAAATGACTGTTTCTTTCCCCTTAGTAACTAGGATTTCCTACTGAAAGCAATTGAAAAGTTTATTGTCATTTAGTTTACTAGGAATTTCCATCACAATCACGCCATGAACCTCAAAGACAAACTTTTAAACAAGATCAACATAAAGTTTACATCAATTTACCTAAGAAAGCATTAAACATTAATGATAACATTTAGAAGGTCTAGGGCTAGAGATGTGTTTCTGCTGTCGTTAAACACAGTGTTTTGTCGTTAACTTGTTCCATGAGCACATTCTAAGTGTGATACCCTACCCACGTACATAAGTATATCAGATTCGTCCACGTACCTTCACATATAGGTACAAAGTGTTTTAGTACGAAAGTATAAGGGTTCTTCACCTGCGATGTTTCGCATTATACATCACTAATACTACCGTCTCCATGTACCTTTCACATATTTGGGAGGACAACCTTAGGTTGCTATCTATCCATATAACCCAGTTTCTGTTACCTAGGAATCAGATAGACCCAACACAACATTTGCAAGATTGTCTCATTTCGTACTTTCGTTCGCTAGGAGGTATTTCGTAGTTCGTACAATTACTGGTAAACCTTTTTCCTATAATATAACCTTTTTATTTTCTTTTTATTTTTCTTTTTTGTCACAAAACAACCGCCTATCGTGAAGAAGAACATCCTTTCCTTACTATGAGAATAGTACTTAAACCACCTTTAAGCACCTAAGCTATTTTCTGTCACGACATGATTGCTTCACTAAACTACATTATACACTGTGGGACATCATCCTCACAGAACATATTGGCCCCATGTTTCTACAAATCCCGAACCATTCAATGCTTTTGTGATGTTAGTTCTCTCGCCCACCGTGGTCACGATCCAACCAATCGTCGCTGTGACCATACTCACCAACCCGACGTTGTTCAACAGGAAGTCGCTTCGGATCCCGTCATATTCTTTACTAGAACATCTAAATTCCAAGTCGAATAACCGAAATTTGTTCCCATATCGGTCTCAAAATCTATTGCAGTCATCGTAGTCTTCCATATCGTGGAGTCAACCTCCAAATATACTTTATTCTATCACGAAATCCTTCCACCCAGTTTGATTTCGATCAAGAAATTCCACAAGACGAAACTTACCAATTTCAACTCATTTCGATCGAGCTTTATCTTTATGAGGCTTTTCCTCAATCACCTCACCGCTTTCTTTGGATCCGGGTCTATTTGAGTTCCCGCATCCCGTAGGGTATACATTGGGTCATATAACCATGCATGAGCCAACATCTTTGGTTGCGCTATCTATTCCAGCTTGCGACAACACCGCTCTTATACCCTCGTCGATGTTCACAAATATCACTAGAGTTTTCATATTTATATGGTGGTCCTTCCGTCCCACTTGTCACCAATATTTATCCGGAACCTTCTTCGGTGCATCTCTAAACCCATGGACTTCACTAATGTCATCATCTCGGTATTCGTCTAGTACATCTCTAATGAGCATTAACCCGCTTGATCCTTTATATACATCATCAAAGTACACAGCCGGTCCATCTGGGTACACCCCATCCAAGACACTTCAATCGGACTCCCAACATTTGAGAACAATATTTCATCTTATTTACCTCCTCATGTCAGAAACCTATACGACTCATTTCGACAAGATCGTCATTATTTGGTCATTCAATGCCTTTTCCAATGACTATTTGTCAATAACAGCCCCACTCTACCCATCCAACCACAAACAATTTTACAATCATATCAACCTCTTCGTTCAACCTCACACCTATTAAATACTCCAACTTGTTAACACATCCTTACCCCTATTATAGGCTCCTTAAACTAGCTACCTCAAAATCATCTCAAAATCCTTCAAACCCAATACTCTCACGTATTGGGCCCTCACAACCCAACCTCTCACTGCTTGACAACAACCACCGTATCCGGAATTATTTAATTCACCAGTTGGATTACCATATTATGGGATGTCACAACCACAAATCAAGTTATACATATCTGCTACCAATCCAAGCTTATTCGTTCAATATAATCTTTGGTGGACAAGACTCTTGGAAGCTAGAAGCTAAACAACAACCCCTATTTCAACAAGTAGCATACCCAAAGTTTTGGTCACTGTATCCTCAAGCATCTGCTATCAAACAACCCTGATCCTGTTACCAACAGATTCTCACAAGCAGCCTGCCTCAAGTCAAGCAATTCCATCATACCCTAGCTATGCTCAACCCGAGCCTTAAATCGACACCGTTCGTTGTTGCAACTTTAGAGTTACCTCGATTTAAAACACCATAAACGATCCAATCAAACATGCGTCTTTGGTGGCCGGTGATACCCCTGGCAAATTACTCGGGATACTCCTAAGTTCAATGAAACTCCTGAAGACCCATATCAATGCATGTTATGACTTATCATTTGTGGTGTTCATCTAACTCTCATCGATGACTTCGTTTCTCGACTACGTCTTTTCCATCATACGCTCATCGCTCGACCGCGAATGCGTGTTACCTTTTGCCAGCCAAGAGCTTCATCTCGATACCTCAATGCCTCATATCGTTTTGACCCACTTCCGTCACTCATGATATGAACCGAAATTTTCCTAACTTCTTTATCAATTTCAAAATAGACTAATGCTACTCACTATTTGATCATATTCATGATGCGGGCGCTGCCGACGTAGAACGGTTTAAGGGGCATTTGTTCCCGATCAACCTTTTCGCCGAGTGGTTCATTAAGTCTTTTCGTTACCATCTATAATCGAGATGTGGCTAAGGGTGGCGCTGCTGATCAAGAGCAGGTCATTGCTCATGCCCGCATTTCCAGATTTGATTTATACTCACTCCGGCACGCCTAACAGAAAATTCCCAACGCGTCGCGATTTAATTTTATTGTTCCTCCTCCATCTAAGGACTCTCATGCCGGGCGACGCAGAGTGACAGGGTATCATAGCACACATCACTCACCGCATCTCGATCCTACACCTTCTTGCAAAATCCATGTCGTGTGGTCATCTCACAAATGCAAAAGTGACAAGGCAACCCTACAAGAAAATGGGAAATCAAAGAAAATCAAACTTACCCCGCACGAAAGATCATCCAACAACCGGAAATTGGAAAACTTATTACTCCTCAGATAATTCAGAAATGAGGAGTACTTTGTTCAAGACTCACCACGTCGAAGTCTCAAAATTGATTAAGATTTGTATGTGTTATCAACGGAAAATCATACAAGCAAAGATGACATTATTAAATGTCGATGTATGATTTATAGGGCCGAGGCACATTAGAGAATCTGACTTTTTAAAATATCTAAGTTCCGTAAGAAAATCAAATTGCGCACTAAGAAACTAGCAAATGCGCTCACGCGCATTTTTCTTCGATAGGCACGCCCTTGCGCGAATTTCCTCAAAATCAAAAGGCACCGAGAGTGGCGAAGCCGCCTTCCGGACCACAAGGTACACTCAGAAATTCTAGATCCCACACTTGGAGGTCGCCGAAGGATAGCGTTCAAGCCTCCTTGGGACCTCATGGATAAGCACAATGGAATCATGTACACACATCGGGATCATATCCTCTTTGGGTCACCATCCACTAATGTACCAAGAGAGGGAAGGAGAGTTTGAATTCATCTATAAAAGGCCACCAAGAGATGAACAAAGGGAGAGTGCACATTGTTATGATGGCCAAAATTGTTTCCAAGCAACCTCAAAGAAAGGTGATCCGTGAGGCGATGTGGAGAGGGGGATTCATTGTTGGCCATCCAACAAATCCCAATCCTTTGGAGTAGAGAGAGGCACCTTACACCAAGGCAGTCAGGAGGTAAAACAACTTTTGTGACTGTGCCTTAGAACTCCACAGTTCTAAGGGCCCTTGGCAAGTGTGTAAACGTTCTATCTTTTATTCCTAATAGCACACAACAGGGACATGTACGCCACCGTTAGTATTATTGTGTTGCTTGACTCTATATGAGTTTTTTGTTATTTGTTTAGTTTAGTCTTGTTTTCTTCCACATATGCATACTATATCATCATCTAGTGTGTTTTGTTTTATGGCATGTTCACTAACCTGCTAACTCTTTTTGTTTATCTTCCCCGTGACCAAAATCTCAAGAGGAAACAACTACTCATTCTTAAGCAAGTGTGGATTGGTACACTGCACCAAATCCACCACACAGGATTAGTGACCCACCGATTTTACTCAGTTAATGTGGTTGTGCCTTTGCGTAGACTCTTTCTACTTTGGAGTTTGGCTTGAACATCCCCCTTCTATTTTTGTCCGTACAAGTTCACCCTCACGGGAGGCCGAAGCTCGGTTTCAAAATTTGTTGTGGAAAATTCACGTGGATTTTACACTGATAAGCGCGCTCAATGGGTACGTGTTTAGTAGTGACCGCGCGTACATTTTGCGCATGTGAGACTTTTGCGCACGGAAACTAGAGGCACAAATTCTATTATTTCCTTTCATTTCCTATTTTTAAAGTGACTTACGTTGTACCTACAAGAAATCTTCCACACCGTGTGAGGTGTCTCACGATGATTGGTTAAAACTCAATTTTGGATGCATTTGAGTAGCTTCTTAGGTGTTAGTTTTAAAATTTCAAAGTTTATTTTCGCAAATTAACCACATAGTTTAAGGTGAATTTACTTGAAATCAAATAACTTATGTTTTGCGAATTTAGACACCAAAAACATATAGGTAATTAACCAAAGTAAGTGGCCCTAGTCCACACATGCTTATGTATTTTTTTTTCATATTTCCTAGTTTAAAGTCATTAATTTTAATTCAATTTTTATACCAAGATCCTGACCAGGATAATTACCCTTAGGAGGAGTTAAGTAATTCATCAGCTTTTGCACCCTTGGGTGACCTTAGGCAAGCATATGAACACTCTTCGCCGATAATTTTCATATCCCTATTCGATCATTTAGATTAACTAGGCGGCATTGTAAGCGTTCATATCCGCACATGTTTTTCTTCGAGCAAGGAACAACCAAACGTAGCTTAATAGGGGACGGAAAAGGATCACCGCATATCCACACAAACAAACTATGATGATTTTTTACCTCTTTCTCAAGCACACCTCACACCTTATGAATCAAAGCCACCTTAATACCAACTTAACTAAACTTTAAAACT
Source organism: Pinus albicaulis (assembly GCA_034641835.2). Taxonomy (NCBI): domain Eukaryota; kingdom Viridiplantae; phylum Streptophyta; class Pinopsida; order Pinales; family Pinaceae; genus Pinus; species Pinus albicaulis. The sequence goes on from JAXQQM020067978.1 coordinate 42,450, forward strand.
CTCCCCACAAGGGCCACAAGAGAATTTATAGTTTGGTTAGGACCAAGGGGGTAGGCATCCAATAAGCCACCTTGGTCAGCTTATCTTGAAACATAAAAGTTGACTTTTAGGGAACTTTTAAATTCGTCTATCCTATCAGTGGAAATGAAAACCGAGTGCCAATAGACCCAATTTAGGAGGGGGTTAAGCTTAGGCCTAGTGTGTGGAATTATTCGGCTACCCCACCTTCTAATACTCGGCATTTCAGTTGAATTGCTGAAGAAGCTCAAGACTCGAACGCTCACGTGGGACTACTGTGACGTAGTGGCCAAAACTAGGCATCCTTCCTTATAGGTATCGTGCGAAAAGACTAGATCCTTCTACCGTTACCTTGGTCGATTTTTCTTCTACTGATCGGGGGCGCCGCCAACTCTTTCGAGACGTTGGTGCCGCATTCGAAAAAATATCTTCTCAAGGCCTAGTTACATTTGAGAGTGTGAGGACGATTAGGTTTTCTATGATTTGAGTATCATATGCGAAACAACAAAACCATATTTTTTGATTGATCGGTCGCATAGGATTTATCAAAGGAAAATTTACCTTTCATTTTTTTGCCTTGTTTTATGTATGTGATCGATTTTGTAGAAACTTGCCGAATAATGATTAATTATCCACCGAGACTATCCTCATCACATACAATTCAAATTTATATGCAAATAATACAACTTCTTCCACTCGTATCATCAAACATGCGGAAATAAAATCAAGCGTATAACACATCAAATCGTCATGTTACCAATGATGACAAGGAAAGCTTATGAATAAAAACCCGTTAGCCCATTTGCATATTATAATGGAGAAATCACGTTAAACAAACTTAGCACAATACCTCTACAAGTACTCACAAGATTTCTCTCATTCGGGGCCACCCGATGACCCAGTTTCCGGCTTTTGAACAAAGCATTCGTTCAAAACTCACCGCCAATTGCCTTGCTCTATTGCGTGTTTCAATGCTAAGTGGGACGGTCTTCTATATAGATAAACCACCACCGAATCGCGCAATCCTCATGGGCTTACTCCACCGTCCGTGGGTGCTGCAAATAGCAACAAAGATAGCCGGCTAAATCGATAGCTAACTCCACCCTTTCATCTACCTCTTTCACCGGTCTCCACCGAATCGATCATGCACCGTAGTGAATCGATGTGTTCTTGAGTTGAATAATGAGTTACTAATTAATGAATTAAATAATATTTAATTCACCCACTCATAATTAATTGATTAGCTAGTTAAACCAATCTCAACCACAACTAAAATAAACAGTAATAACTCCACTTCAATGCTCTATTAACTCCTCCAAACTTCGCCACTCAAGTTCAACCGAAGTCAACCATGCATGATGCCACCAAACCTCGGGAACCACGTGATTCCTCTCGTCGTATGCATGAGACACTTCGTAAATAACCTAAGTGCCCCGCAAGAGAGTAAATCCGTTGCTTATAGTCTAAAATATTATTAAGGGTGCAATAATATCGATTGTTTTAAGGAGAGTATACCGAAAAATAGACTTCGACCTTCGACCTCTCAAACAGAGTCTCATCTATTTTTACCAACATGACATACCAAGAATCTCAAACCTGAATCCTCAAACCATGCTCCATATGTCTAAAAATAGACATAGTTCAAAAATAGATTTTGCGCCGCAATTTTATTCATGGCCCACTTAGTGAAGTATCATTTCACCGAGCTCCATCATCTTGGGTCGCATTTTCAACACTTTCTCAAGCAAGATACGGATTATTCGCAACCCCTATCCTCGCCTATGTGGAATTCGGTCTTGCTCGGTGAGCGCCTTCGCTGTGATGTCGACATCCCCATCCTCTCGTAAGAACATATGAAAGCATCATGATTCTCCGCCCAACACACCGATATGATGATACCAACCGTGCTTGCGTCGCTCAATCGATCCTCCCGTCGTACCATGAACTACATCCCCCGATGTGCTCTCCTCGATATAGTGCAATACATGCTTGCCTGCCTCCAAAAGAGCCGGTAGGCTTAACCACAGTTTTGCGAAAGTCGGTTAATCGCATGCGATATATCGGGTCGCAGTATCGACTCGTATACATAAGCGACCCCACCAACTATTGCTGGGGACAACAAATTCCACTACCTCCGTCAAGAGCATCCTCCTTCTTCCATCCACCACGAAGAGGAGCAAGCAACAAAGCCTTCGGCACTCGTACGTTGAACCTTCTCCGTAATCTCCTGTCACTTGCCTCGAGAAACAAAACACCCCCGATGCGCCACCAAATCTCCAATCCCGAGAAACAATGAAGGATGCCCAAGTCCTTCATCTCGAACTCGAAGATCCTCCTTGCATGAAAGAATAATCGCTCATCGCCGTCAAAATCGCATCATCTACATATGACGATGATCAACAACTTCCTCCACCACAACCGTGCTGTGTTTGGATCCGCCTACCTTGGAGAACTAAGCCTCGGTGAAGTAGTCGTCTATCCGAGTGTACCAAGACGAGGTGCTTCGCTTCACCCCCGTACAAAGGTTTCCCTTGGAGCTCGCACACACAAGCGCACCACCGCCGAAGATCCGAAACCTTCGTGCCGCTCTATGTACACCTCCTCAATGACTCCCATTGAGAACGGGCCTTCACATCCATACGATGAATGTGCCACCCCATCTCGCGCCGAGAGAGCAAGGATCGTTCGTATGTGGAAGAGCAATTTCGCGACAGTGTGCCCCCATAGTCAATCCCCTCGATCCGCAGGGGCCACGGCGACAAATCTCGCCTTGTACTTTCTCCACACCTCGTCAGCCTGCCCTCGCTTCACCCGAGATCCATCGCGAACTCAACACCGATTTCCCAACCGGCCTTGGGACAATCTCCCATAATCGTTCCCTCGACGATCGAATTCCATATTCTTCGATCATGGCATCGAACCCGCGGTTCCTCCACGCCTTCTCAAAAGAAGATGGCCCGTCACAAACACATTGACCCGCGAAGAGCCATGTATCTGGGCCAGGCCGGGAGTCCATGATCGTCTCTGTCGCGCTCGTGCTGCAGGTGGTCCCACAACCTTTCTCGATCCCGAGCGCTCGCTAGCTTCCGTAGTGCGCATGCGCCTTCCGATGGTTGGCGCCGCTTCGGGTGGTTTCTTCCACCTCCTAAACCTCCTCTATGGACGATCCACACCGAAGCTCCTCCTTAGAACCAATGTGCCTCCTCATCCGTACGCAAGTGTAGCCCCTCAAGCGAACACCGCATGGCTTTTCTCCTCGAAATTTTATATCTCGTCGCACACGCCTTTCGACCGTTCGACAACATACCGGTAGTTGTGAGGTGTACTGTACCCCACAAATATTCCAACCTCGCAGCTTGGATCCAAACCTTTTCCTTTCTCGCATCCTTCGTCACATGCATGTATGCCAGGAGAACCAAAAATCCGCAAATGGAAATACTGTGCCTTCGTCAATAAGTTTCTCCGGGTACCATGCCAAGAACTTCAGAGGACAAATTCGTTCTGCACATACACTACCGTATTGCATGCTCCCACCTACAAGTGAAGGGGTAGCCCCCATCATGCAACATCGCCCCCTGCGCACCCACGATCGTTCGTTTTTCCGCTCAGCCACCCCGTTTTGTCATGGGTTATGGGTGCGGGCGAGCTCTCTCTCGAATCCCTTCGCGCCGCAACTCCTTGAATTCACCGAGATGAATTCACCTTCCACCATTATCACTCAGAGCAATCACCTTCTTCCTCGACCTCTTCTCGACCGTTGCTTAAACTCGTTGCACTTCGTATCGGTATCGCTTTTCTTCGCATGAAGAAGATCCGAAGACTTTCGAGAGAAATCATCAACAAAGATCACATAACACATGTGCTTATTGCCGAAGCAACCGAGAAAGGACCACACACGTTCGCAGAACTCTCTCAAGGATCGCCGTGGTGCGCACTATCCTTCGTGAAAGGTGGCTTTGCGTGCCTCCCCCAAAGCACACCCTTGCACCGATAAGGGACCGCGCAAGAGTGCCCTTAGAAGCCCAAGAGAAATCTGCCGTGGGACCCTCAAAGCTCCATGGTGAAGGTGGCCCGACCTCTCGTGCTGCGCCGCCCTCATCATCCCGGCCACCACTTCTCCTCGCCTTGCATGCCATAGCTGCGGGCATCATCTACCCGCAACCGATAAAGGTTCTCGTTCGAACCCCTATCTTCTCGGTCTTCCGTAGGGGCCCGACCAGGAAGGTTTTTCCTTCGCCGAAGACCACATCATACTCCTTATCCCTCCAACATCGCCGCGGTAACCGGTGTTCTTCTTCAATCTGCATGCATGACATCCTTCAAGACAAAGGGTTTACTGTGACCCTCTCGAAAGGATATGGCACCATACCGTCCTAATCGTATCTACCATCATCGCCTATCTCGATGTGCACACCCAAATCTTTGTCCTCCAGATCCGAGAACAACCCCCGATCTCCGTCATATGAAATGACGCACCGCTGTCCAAGAACCACACCGATCCCGCACACTTGAAACCAAGCATGTGCAACCGCGAAAAGTCAAGCTCGAATCGTTAGCCAAAGCTTCTCCATCCGTATCTTCTCGCTTGCTTGTTCTTCTTCTTCTTGGACAATTGGTAGCATAACGTCCGTGATCGTTGCGCGTGAAAACACTCACTTTCGCCATCCTCGCTTCTTTTCCTTCGTACCGTAATGAGAGGTTTTTCTCTTACCCTTCCTTTGCTTTGGCCACCAAAGTGCACTTTCTTCATCAGCTCCCTTAATGAAGATCCATCTCGAGTAGTCCTCCTTATCTCCTCCTCGCACGAGATCCTCACCAAAGGCGCTCCTATCCCCAGCCTTCTCCCGACCATTGACACTATCTTGATATGAGTGCCAAGCCTTTCCTAAGACCAAGGAGAGCCGTGTCGACCATGTCCTCATCTTCAACAACAATTCTCACACTTCCCGTACTCATTTCTGCATCGAGTGAACTTCGTGAGGTATTTGGCGATACGGTCACCTTTCTTATCTTGATGTTCCCGAGCTTATTCTTGAGCCGCGCCTTTCCAAGGCAGTCGTACACAATATGATCCTTCACGCCCTCCAACAAGATCCTTCGACACTTCGCCATCTTCTTTTGCCATGCATCGACTTCAGCAGATTCGCTTTCGGATATCCGTATTCACGAACCTTTTTGGAGACCATTATCTTCTAATACCGTTTCCATGCGATCCTTTCCATGCAACATAATTCGAACTGCCTTTCAAGAGCATATTCCGAGTCGCAAATCGTTGAAAGACATTTTCAACACCGGCACCAAGAAAACAAAACTCAACAGAAATTTCCTCGACCCACCCTCAAAGCTCAACCGCTTTCCAGATCGTGAGAACAAATTATTTCTACAATAGTAGACGACTACGCGGGGCGTTTACCGACCTTTCACTTTCGAAGAAAGATGAACCGAGGCTACTCCGGCCCGGCATGCGTACCGCTCACCGAAATGTTTGCAATCATCGATGATCAATCTCTCGGCTCAATAGCTCCGATACCATGTAGAAATTTGTTGAATAATGATTAATTATCCACTCTAGACTATCCTCGATCACATACAATTCAAATTTATATGCAACACATAATCTCTTCCACTCGTATCATCAAACATGCGAGCTAAATAAAATCAAGCGATAACACATCAAATCATCATACACATTAAATTACGTATGTATGGGGAAAACATAATTTAAAACCCCCGCAGCTATTGTGTATATTATAATGGAGAAATCAAGTAACAAACTCAAGACAATACTCCCTACAAGTACTCAAGACTTTCTCATTCAAATACCCACAATTCAGCTGCCTTTTGAACAAAGTTATCGGTTCAAAACTCACCGCCAATTGCCTTGCTCTATTGCGTGTTTCCAATGCTATGGGATGGCTTTATACAGAGAACCACTAGCCCTCGAATCGCGCAATCCTCATGGGCTTACCCACCTAACCGTGTGTTGCAAACAGCAACAAGATAGGGCTGCTAAATCGATAGCTAACCTCCACCCTTTTCATCTACCTCTTTCACCGGTTCCCCCACCGAATCGATCACAAACGTAGTGAATCGATGTGTTTCGAGTTGAATAAGGATATTAATTAATGAATTAAATAATATTTAATTCACTCCACCATAACTAATTGATTAGCTAGTTAAACCAATTCCCTCAACTAGTTCAACGAAATAAACAGTAACACAACTCCATTAGCCGTTCATTAACTCCTCCAAATCTCGGCCACTCGAAGTCTGAATCAGTCAACCATGCATGATGCCATCAAACCTTGGGAACCACGTGATTCCCTTCCGTCGCATGCATGAGCCACCAGCTCGAATCCATGCTCCAAGAGAGTAAATCGTCGTTTATAGTCTAAATATTATTAAGGGTAAATAATATTTGACTTCCGTGTTTTAAGGAGAGTGCGTACTAAAATAGACTTCGACTCCTTTTCGACCTCAAAACAGAGTCTCATCTATTTTTACCGCTAAGGACCACATACTAAGCAATCTCAAATCGAATCCCCTAAAACCATGCTCCATATGTCTTAAAATAGATATATAGTTCAAAAATAGATTTTGCGCCGTAATTTGCTCGACAACACTTAGTGAAGGCGACTTCATTTCACTAAGCCTCCATCATCTCGTCGCATTTTCAACAACATTTTTTTCTTTGATTATAATCTCTATCCTCTCAAATATTCCAAAACCATACCTAGTCGATGCCATAACAGTATCCAATGGGACCTCGTCGTTTCAGACGTCTTTTTGACCTCCCCCCATTATCGGGAGGGGGCCTCTAGGTCTTTCGCCATTTAGGCGTTAAAGACACAACATCGCCACCCTTACCTGCTCATATTTTATTGGGCATCGTTAGCTGGGAACCCTTGCTTGGCCACCTCACGCCACACTGAAGCAAGCACCCCAATGGTCGCCACATTCCACCCTCCCACAACCCCCTAGGCGAAGGAGCGACCATTCGTGAAGCCAAGTCTCACAAGCCTGGGCACATCTGGCATAAACTCATACCCAACTGCAACACCGTTTCTTCGATAATATGCAATGGCTCTCTAAACTCGCAATCGACCATTCTTAGCTTCATTAAACCCGCTTTGATTTAACCAAGTTAACAAACGACCCTATTGCACACAACCCTACATGGCCACCCATGCTCACGAAGCTCCCTTTGGAAATTCCAAAGTTCAAGGGAAGCAAGCAAGACCCTAGAAATCATGTCATGACTTTCCACCTTGGTGTTCGGCTTAACATCATCACTGATGATACTTCTTCGACTAAGACTATTTCAATGCACCCCAACTGAATAGCTACGAAATGTATGTGGAGCAACCATCTCTGGCCGCACATGGAACTTTCAAGACCCCTCACACATCGCTTTCCATACCTATTTTCAATTACCCATCCACCACAATTCCGTGACGGAACTATTGTCCCACCTAGCGTACACACATCGTCCACATCCCTACCATCTCCATGAATGACAACGATGTCGTAGTTTGAAAACTCAAACTCAACGATTGAGTTTTGTTAGACTTGTTCCCCGAAAACTCTCATCGTAGAGATTTCAAAGGATCCTCGGAAAAAAAAGAAGCTCAAATCCGAAGAGGACGCCATCAAAGAAGGCCCAACAACTCGAGTCGATCTATACATAGTGAGGATTTATTTACACATCTCATTAGTGCTCGGCATCCGCAAACTTACAAACAATTTGCAAGTGCGTCGAACTCAAGATACGTGGTTTGATTGGGTCATTGACCCAAAATCATCTAAGCAATGACGTTCAAATATCTCATACGTACATGATTCTAACCTTGCAATATTCCACAACCCGCTACCGCAGTCATCATCCACCTTCGCAAAACATGACCAATAGGGCGTCGTACCACCATCAAAGAAGGAGGTCCATATCCTCCAACTCAAAGGGACCTAGTATGCGCCTAGACATACCGAAGGAAGATATCCCCACAACAACCATTCATAAACCAAGGACAAGACCACAATACGCCTAGTCCCCAACATAAACCCACCCATGCGTAATAATGCACAGAAATTAGGCACCTTTCCCAAGCACAACTATACAACCACACAATCAGAGAATCCAAACTATCCTCCTAACGCAAAATAAAAAGGAAAAAAACAAGCCAAAGGAAAACTCGGACAAGGGGGCAACAATCAACAACGTACCTCCACGATCTCAGTCGATGCAACTCCAACCTAAATCAAAACCAAGAGCCCAACAACTCCCAAGGGCAGCAATGAAGAGGGCGAATCTTCGTACCAACCCCGTCTTGTTCAACCGTGGTGAGTACGTACCATTACACTCACCACCTGCCCGACCTCCCGAGCCGAAGAATTCTTCGTTGCAATCAGGACAAGGGGGATCCGCCACGGACAATAGTCATCCAAAGATCCTTTTCCATCAAGGGACAATTAGACCCGAAGCAACAAACAACTCAAAAAACAAAATGCAGAAATCTACATGACCGGCGAAGAAAATGTTTTTTCGGTATTACGTAACCTAAATTACGACAATTTCACCGTACACCAATTCGTCAAGGGCTAGTACAAGTGCACCAACAACACCTTTGACCACATATCAAAGATACCTATTGAACCTTTGCCAAAGATGGCTAAGTGACCAACTAGTAGGGCAGAACCATTCCAAAGCAACCCATAACTACAGAATTCGTGGACAATTTAGCCCAATCCCTCGCCACCATGTCAAATCTCAGAGTATTACAATCATGCTCAAAGCAAAGGAAAGCCTTACTTTCCGCATTAGCAACTATCGACCAACATTCGTGCCTAATGGCTTTCAATTTAGACAAAGCCACCCATGCTTCCTTCGATGGTCACTCGTACACAGTGTCAGCTCAAAACATCACCATTCACCGATGTATTATCGACGAGGGCATGTCCTGCGTGTTAGGTTCGAAACTAAAGCCATCGTACATCACACTTAGAGCACACGCATGTGCGCCCCGCCCCGTTTTCGCTCACCAAAATGTCCCGACCATATAGCGCAAGACGGTCTCATAGACAGCTGAAGCCTTGGATGCTCAATCGGATTACAACATACTCCTTGGCCGACAGGCGTGCGCTATGTCAGCCAGCTCCTCTCTGTTTTCTCTCGAACCATGATGTTACCCCATGAGGATCACACTAATATCGAAGGACCAATTGACATACACCAAAGAAAACCCTAACAACAGCTGATGTCATTCTACCCTATGTAGACACATCCCATTGGAGACGCTACACAAGACCAAGAATATAGCCCCCCGACTAGTTCAAACCGTCGTCCATCCTTGGGTTGTTCTTAGAGATCCCCCCGTGATACCGCAGTCATCATCCGATGTCACGCGTAGGCTCCGTTGTGCATGATGTCCTCATCACACCAAGGCCACTCAAGACATAGAGACCCAAGGAAGAACGCACACCGAATCCCCGCCATGATAGCCTATTCAACCTACGCCGCCTTTGAAATTCCTTTTCTCTTCCCCCCCACCGGTTTTTGTGTCACAAGAAACATGGCTGGTGGTCCTACCAAACCGTCATCGGCAATCCTAGCTTGGTGCCTATCTCACTTACCAAATGGGAGACACGCACATCACTCTCTATGTATAATCTCAAAATCGATAGCCCCAATCGTTCGTGAGACCCGTCGCAAACATCCCCTCGCAAAGCAAATTTCTATCACAAAATCGATAGTTATAACCAAAAACACTAATACGAAAGGGAAGAAGGCAGAAATCCCGCTATGCAATTTTAATTACAACCCTGCAAGCACATATGCAAACACAAAGAGACACCCTACTCAATATCCACAAGAGTTGGGACGAGCTAAAACTACTCCTTAGCTCGTGGTAAATATTATGCAACAAGTTCCTACAAAAAGGAACCAACCACCAAAAATCAAGGCAAGGCATTGCATACCAATCAATAACATGTTTATTTGTGGCCATTATGGGCTCTATACCCATCATCGCTCAAAAATTTCGATGACAGGTGATGCCTTATATGCCATCAAGTAATCCTATTAGGAGTGATCCTCCATCTAGCCGCTGAGATAAACCTCGCTATTTTATATTTTAGGAGGAACGCCACCACCGAAAGACTCACAAACATACCCTCCCCCTACCAAACGATGTGCACTGGTGACGAACGCGATCATTTCATCGCCAATGCTCACTTGTGAAATGTTTCTCTAACGATGGTATGTCTATGCAGATACTTCCATCGACTTCCAGCCACTCAAAGATTCATGTCAATATGCAGAATTCACCATTAAGCCAACGGCTACTATGTCCCTAGATTGGTGGTGCTAGCTAGTATGCATTCAACCATAGTTCGCTCTCGAGAAGATGCCCGACACTGAATCCATGAACATATCAAACTCAAGAGGATGTGACCAGGTAGATCCATCCTCTTCCGTCGACCGAAAACGGCCACAATGTGGAAACCCCGTCGTCCCCAACCGCCCGCGAGAAGACCAACATGTGCGATATGTAACACACCCAATCAAGGTCGCGCCCGTCTCCGACTTCCCTAGAAGCACTACGCCGTTGGTACCCCGAAATTATGCCATATCAAACGAGTAGGACGAACCCCCGCCCGAGATGTTTTAATTTCGGTATGTTAGGGCAATCACCAAGAGCAACATCCATCGCAGTATATCCTATGAGTATGCCCCTGCTTCCGACATGATACATCTATTAGAGACAAAACTTCGGGATCTTATCAACCCAAAAAAACCCCCCCCCAACAAACCACTACTAAAGGCATAATCTCTTATTGCCTACTCCATACCCATGTCGACACAATATGAAAACGCAGGGTTGCCAAAGCAGCGAAACTGCTACGATTCAGGTTCAACCCAGATAACATGCGGGCTATGCAATAATTGGCTACCAGCTTAACTAGTGAAAAGAACCTAAGCACTCGCAACAATTTTCGCATAGTCTCTTCTCTCCCGCAAAGACATCTCTCTAACCAAGAGAAACTCACACACAACTACCGCGACTTAAGCCCACACTTTCATCATACAATAAGATGATCATCTCCCAAATAGAGTGAAAAGAGAGGCTACATGGCACCTCAAAAAGAGTTAGACATACTCACGCCCAAAACCTTACAAATGGAAGAGGACCCCCTCCCCACGTCTCACCCCTTTCGAGTGTCTTAATTATGGGAAGAGCATATTTATCTCACACATCTTACTTCCGGTCGCGCGCGGGCATCAGGCACCATTTTCACCGCCATAACCACGAAATCCGCAGGCATGCTCACCAGCTTCTGGAAACATTCAGCAACTCTATACTTGGCACAATCTCCATCTCACGAAAGTGCCCATCCCAACGAGAATTCAGCCCTTGCGCTCACGCAAGCTCCCCACTGCTGCAAATTCCTCCCCTCACCGCTAACGACATGATACACCATACACAATTCATTACTTACAAAATAGAACCGCGCACTCGTCGTCCGCTCATCTCGTCATAGGTGTCGAGTTAGGTGTAACTATAAGAGTAACAGACCAACAACAATGCAAACCCAACCGTGATGCACTGTCAACCGCGTTCAGTTCCACCATCAACGATGGAATCATTGTTATCTGCCACCGTCTCACCCGTACCAAAATCCTTGCACGGCCATGTGCGTAATCAACTTCTTAGGATCCCTATTTATTCAAATGAGGACATATCGATAAAGGCGCACGAGCCGTATTACCCATGTGATGCACGCATCATCGTCGCTTTCTCTTTTTTCTCCCAAGAAAAGTATTTAGTCCTCGACATGACAGGGAACAAGAGATTATGTGATTGAATCTAAATATTTTCCTCACTATCAGAAAATTCGATTGGTTCAAGAACCCCATCCCGCACTTATGCATTCGAGGAAGGAAACATGTCAAACATTTCACCCACCATCAAGGTAAATATATCTCAAACTCGAAATGGTCAAGAAATCTCACTCTGGGGCATCATGTTCACTAGAAGAGATAACCTCTTATATCCACCTCATATGAGTACAGAGATATCTTTCACGTGGGACCGCTCAAAGATGCCCTGGCTTAGTCCCAATATCGTACAACACCATATTGACACCAGGCCCGACGTATCGCCGAATACGCGAAACAATGTCAATTGCACACATCTACAAGTGTATAATGAAATGAGAAATTCCATAAGCTTCTGCTGTGCCTGCTTATCTACCCCATCGCTTACGCGCTTGGGGTTTTCACCCTCATTTCCGTCATGAAAAAACAGGCACCATACGCGTTTGCACCGATTTTTCGTGATTTGAACAAAGCATGTCCCCCCAAGGACAATTACCCCACCCCCATTTGCCTATCAAGTCATAGATGCTCGCGGGTCACAAGGCCCTTCATGGACAACATTCTCTCGTTACAATCAAATTCAACCGCCACACCGATCGGGTACAAAACCACGTTCAATACCGCACATTCACATACAAGGTAATGCCATTCGTTGCGCGTACTACCTTCCGCAGGGCCATGAATTACATCTTTCATGACTTATGACACCTTATCCTCGCCCTCGCTTGGATGACCGAACCGTTCAATCCAAGAAGCGATCATACCATCTCGAGGATCCGTAAATCGGTATTCCAATGATGATGGAAATACAACCTATGTCAACCCCTCACGTTGGAGAGGTAAATCAGACAAAGGCGATCCCTACTAGCGCGTACTGTGTCTAGCAACAATCAAAGTCACGATGACGCAGTTCCTAGTTACAAAACAACAAAATCATACCCAATTGCCTACCTCGCATCCTACGTAGTGGTCGTTGAAGAAAGGATGACGCTTCATGTCCCTCGTCGCGTACCGCCCATCCTTCCGCTGGACACGTCCTATCGACCGCACACATGCAAAGGATATAGCGATATACAATGTGTAAAATCTAAATCTTTGGTAACCATACATCGGGCCGTAGAGGATGCAATTTATTCGTATAAAGAAATAAACACATGAATGGAACCATAATCAAAGTCGCTTATCATTAAAACAAAGGAAAGATACAACCCAAAGCTCGACACTTGATCTTCTTCTTGGTGTAAATGACAAAGGAGCACGGCCTCAACGAAGCCTCGTCTTTAAATGGGACAAAGCTCTCTCTTCACTGCTCTCAAAAGTTGTTTGGCTATAGTCTCCTTTGCTACAATTTCACTAAATTTCGCTAAGGGAGAAGGCAAGTTTATAGATGGGGGAAGAGAAGTTGAGATCCCACAATCATGGGATTGGCCCTATCTCTCAGAAGCTCTATGACAGTAGAAAACCACCTCCCATACATGGAGATATGGAGCCAACCACCCAACTCATTTTGGTGACCTATTCAGAGTTTGTTGAAACTGCTCAACCGCTTCTTTATTTTTAAAAACATCCCTTATTAAGCTTGGCGCAGTGAGCACATCGATGAGCGCTCACTGGCGCGCCTTCATGGTGGATTTCCTCATCATGTGAGGGCTGAACCGGCTATCATGCCAAGGAAAGATCTATTTTTAGGGCTTTTAGAGGAAACTTTCTTTTCAAAGGAATGATTGTCCTTATCAAAGGATGCCATGAAAGAGCCTAAAGTCATGTCACCGTCACAGTCACGGGAAAAGCCTCCAATGTGCGAGACGGAATTTTCAGTGGACGGGACAAAATACCGTGTGTCAGACAGTTCCCTAAAGCATGAGGCCCGAGAGAGGGAGGTGAACACGCAGGAGAACGTGCCCAATCGAAACACCGGCCACCCAAGACTCGTATACAAGTACAACCGATATCTTCCGACATGATATGTGGTATGGCTAACCATCCAATAGAGTGTACAACAACTGCATCCGTTGGGTATGGACACAACCATCCAAAGAAAGAAGCGGGATCAATAAGCTGCACTGTATGGTCACAACCATCCAATCAAATGAGTCATTTAACTAATCATGACAATGCACAAAACCCGTACCGGATTTTATCGTACAAAACCCGTGTCTTGCGCTCCATCTAGACCCGAACAGTAGCACAAGTCCTAGCATGTGAATAAGTGAGTTGAAGTCGAACATGCAAGAACATCGTCTCGATTACCGCCCAATAATGAAATTCGTTACCGTACGCGAGGGATACCACCAATGATGAGGATGGCCTTCAAGGTACTATAGGTTCAATCCACGGAATGTGAAATGTTGAGTCGTACGTCGAACACCCGCAATCACTCGATCGGCGTCAATGATGAAAAACCTTGTGGCCGACGAAGAACTCCGCCATTGAAGCATGCAGTCTGGCAGCACCGAAGGAGTCTCTAGATTCCGCTTCCCCGGATAATGAGTTGAAGTCGAAAGGAAGTGACCTTGATCGACAGAGCCATAGTGTTTCCCCACATCATCGACAGCAGATGTAAAGGAACACAATGTTTGTGAATCAAGATTAGTAGAGAATCGCAGGGAGGTTGAGAATCGTAGAGGCCAACTTTCGAAGACATCGCGGCACGCATTCTCACCCGGCGGAGTCGGGCATCAAAGATCCGAGGTCATGATGACGTGGCAAAGAGCAAGATGAGCTGGCCGTCAAAAGGATTACCCAAACCCAAAGAGGCAAGCAGAAAACAAGATGAGATGTCCCCAACTCGACATTAATGCAAGACAAGTGCCGCGTTCAAGAGCGACATGGTCACGATACCACTATATGATACCGGTTCCATTTTTCCCCCACCACTGCGAGTACCCCAATTATTTTTGAAAACAAGCCATGATGGAATATGTTTACATAAGTTTTTCCTTTAGAAAAATCCAACCTGAAGACATTTAACGAGCTCCCAGGAAGGAGGAACTCGCAGTATCGCCGTCATGACAAGAGTCCGAGATGTCACCGGTTTTAGCGAGTCCGACAAAGGAAGAGCTCAAGCCTTTCATGTTTAGAGTTTGGAAAGCAAGACAAGCGGAAAAGTAAACTCCAAATACCTTTTTCGCAGAGCAGTTCGCATCCGAAAAGGTAGAAAAACTCGTGTCCGAGAAAACCTCCTAGTCGCGATAGGCTAGGTGGCTCCTTTTTCGTAAATAATTCATCCCACCGAAAAAGGGCAACGTATACCGGCAGATGTCGTTTTCGCATCCAATTTAACGAGCTCAAACGACAAGCGACTCGACAAGTCATTTTCACGCAGAGTTGTAGAAGCGCCGAAAGTTGACCTCTCCCCGGAGGAACGAGTGCATAAAGGGCAGCTACCGGGTTCCGGTGATGGTGTGAAATCGACTGCATCGTTAAAGGTTAAGAGGTCAAGCACAAGACCACTCATATCACACGGCTCTTTAGGAACGAGCAGAACAACCATGAAGGCATATGATCGGCCACAGATAGTGGCGGGCGAAAGTGAGAAAACCAAGGCTCATCCGGCAACAACATGCCGACAAACAACCAAGAGGTAAAATGGGGATGGTTTCATTTACGTGTTTGAAGCAAAGACAAACTATGTTGAAACCGGTTTCATTTTTACACAAGCTTGAAACGGAAACAAACTATGCTTGAAAAAGTAAGCATGCCCCCCATGACAGGACACACCCGAGGTACACGCCCTCAAGTTTGTAGTCCATAGCATGTGGAGTGAAGGTTCAAATTACGATATCAATAGAAAGACTCGATTCATCAAAGACTCGAATTGAACAGAACGTGTTTCATTATTTTTAACGAGGTTGACACATTAAAAGAACTATCCCCAAAACATCTTGTTTCATTTTTTAGAGCTTGATACAAGGAAACAAATCGTGCTCCAAAAAGATCTTGTTTCTATTTTTTAGGGAGCTTGACACAAGGAAAAGAACCTCATTCGAAGACAACTCATCATGATGAATAAGAAGTAAAGGCTTCCCAAGAGTTCGTACCTGAGCGGGGAGAACATCTTGGAAATCAGCTCAATGCCCCAAAAAAGACACTTCTATGTACAACGGCACTATCACCGAACACAAGTATTGCAGACAAGCAGCCACATAATTGACATGTGGCAGATGACACAAATGGCTGAGCAAAGATCCTATGGTGATGATGGTGTACTAGTTGCCATATTAGGACCAAAGAACGCAAGTCGTATCGATGGTCACAATCCGAACTTAAAAGTGAAACACATCACACGAAAGAGGAGGAGACAAGCTCTCCCATGGTACAGGTATAGTCACAAATTTCAAGTGAGCAATTAAAGCACAAGGCCAGAACAACCATCATGTCCATATGGACGAGCCTTTCCCTCCTGTGCAATGTGCAACTTCTCAAGGATCCCTAATGGTTGATTTTGGGGTTCCTTTATTAAACGCCTGGCCGTATTTGCGTAATAGGCACAAGCGGCGCCGAACCGAACGCTTGCCAAGTAGTTGAAGACAATACCAATGGGGACGCGCCTTTGTCTATAATGGTGCCGGGTATGACCAGAAGAAAGGTCCGTACCGTTATCTCAAAAGGCACATAAGACGATATGATTCCACCAATTCCCACCGAAGTGACCAAACTACTTGGAGGGGCTACCATCGACCGAGATGGTCTTCCTCGGGTGTTACGACAGGGTATGAGCATCCTCCACGACCCACATCTCGAAGGTGGGGAGGGGCATCTCCGGACCCATCACTTAGAGCTGAGGAGCAACCCTTGAGGTATAGAGACAGAGAATCTCTCTAAGTCCGAAGAATCCGAAGAAACTATAAGAACATGGGGGGAATGTGAGATCCAATCTCAATCTTAGCAAAGACCTCGGTGCACCACAGACAAGCACAAGTTGCACCAACCGATCCCACGACCAATGGTTGGTCAAAGAATGGATTCATGAATTTGAATTTTCGGGGAGCGAGATCAAGCAAGGATGACCCTGACCCACCAGGCTCCACTGTGGAGGACCCAAAGAAAGTCGTTTATAACCACCGGAAGGCACAATAAGGCAGTCGAAGTAGTTGTCCAACACTATCTTGGCTTCATCCATATAACACAAAATGAATGATGATGCCCTTCACACAACTTGGCGGTGGATTGCAAGTTTACCCCCCTTCTTAAGATATTTTACTAGCACTAGTCGAAGACATGTGCCCCAACCCTACGATTCTCAAGCCAAAGGCAACGACACCATCGTTGGACCATACTTCGAGAACCTTGGGAATGTCGTGCAATCAGCATTATGGTTTCTCGGCACAACATGTAAGGGAACTTGACTTTCCATGGAGGGTTGGAAGGTTCATCGAGAGAGCAAGATGTTTTAGAACAAGACGCATCCTTAGCCCTCTTCTTATCGTACTTCTTCTTCTTCTGGCCACCTCGGTTATCAATCCTACTTTCACCAGGCGAAGTAGAAGATGAGGACGAAGAAACAGCGACATGGGGAGAGGTCCACCGAATCAGAAATATGATGTTTTTCAAAGTGAGAATCGATTGAACAATATCCGGACATTCGGGACTACGAGGTTGAAAACAACCAAATAGCAACCTAACAAGCTAACTTGTGAAGGGATAACGTTGCTAATATAAGGCGAGTGCCAACATTTCCAAAAAGGAGTGAAAAGGACGCATCTACGCAGACCTTGGTTGGTGAACCTTGGAAAGTTGCCATTAGGAAACGACCCAAAACAACACCCCAAGGAAACTAACTTTCAACTGTGAATGTTTCTTGTAAGTGCTTAATTTTAAAACATTGAAACCAAAATCTACCCAACATATTTTGAGTCAAGAAACCCAGTAAAAGATGACTCCATCGCCCTCAATTTGGAAACAAGCATGAAAGGACAAGCGCTTGATGATAGCCAAATTTAAAGAGTCAAGAAATATCGAAAATGAATACTCGGTAATCTAGGGAGATGAAAACTTATATCCGTGAACCTCCACATACACCCTGGTTAGAAAATGAAAGAGAATTCAACCCGAGGACTTGATTTACGTGTACAACTTCAATGCCGTGTCCGGTATCACGGGGGATAAGGCCACATTCGCTTCCTGCCTGACAAAGGATACAACCTAAAGGTCCCTCTTTATACACGCGACGATATCGCGAGCACAAGCGAGACTAGTACCGTTTGGCGTCAAAAGTGTTGCTAACGACAGCCTACTAGGTTTAACGACGCCGAACACGTCACTAGCCTAGACCTCTAGATATTTCGTTAATGTTTCAATGTTTCCTTAGGTTAATTGAATAAATTTTATAGTTGATCTTTAAATTCATGTTTCAAATTTCGTACCCTATCGAATGTTGTATCTCAAAAAATCCTCTAAAAGGTACACTACATGCCACAATATATCACTTTGTTCAATGAAGAGCTAACTACTAGAAGGTTGAGAGTTTTTTAAATAACAACAAAATGATCACAAAACACTCACCACTGCCTCTAATGCACACTAATGAAACTAAAAAACTTTTCTTTTAGAGTTATATAACATTAATGATGTGAAAAGCTTAATTTTCAACAACTAATAAAAATGCAAAAAGATTTGTTTTTGTATTTTTTAATGTTTAAGAGCAAATGCACTAAATGATTGAAAAAAACAAACGAAGAAACCAATTCGAGAGATGACAAATAGAAGAGAGCTGAAACAAGCAAGTTCACTCAATGAAAACACACACAATCAAGACCCAAATTGATGAAGAAATCCTCAAATCAAAGAATAACTCTAAAAGACTCACACAAACCGTCTAATCTAGGCTCAGAATGAGACAAAGAGAAACTTGTCGAGAAAAGAGATAACTACTCAACTAACGCAATGATACAATGGAATTCAACAATAAACGAATGGCAGCTAAAATGAAGTTGACTGAGAAGCGAAACCAAAAAACTCCTACGAGAGGTTTTAAGACACTATAAAGAATGCAGGAACCCTAGCTAGAATGCAAAATCGATGGAAAAGGGCAAACAACCCAAGGAAAAGGGAAGCCAAGAACAAAGAAATGAAGACTTCAAGGTACTCAATCACTCATAAAAATGACACCAAGACCGTAAATCGCACTATATTAAAAACAAGCAACCCTAACACCAACAGATATGCGATCGAAGCTATCGTATTATGCTACCAAAATAAGCCAAGCAGTGGTGGGCCTAACTAGTAATGCCACCAAAGACCGTCAAGTTTATAAACCGCGCCAATTGAGTTTAACAGGAAGAATGAAAAAAGAGCAAACAAGAGTAGATCGTGTCTTATGGGGGTTGGAAACAGTGGGGTTTTGCATCGAAATGAGATAAACCAAGAGCAAGTCAATCAATCACAACCAAAACAACCAAAAGAGACAAGACTAACTCAAATCGAACCCTGGAGTCGCTGGCTTATTGGAGAGGTAAATCCCCTTCCGTACAGAGGCAATCCCTACGAGCCCAGATCGGTCTAACAACAACAAAGCCGGGCCATCGACGCGGGTTCCTAGTTGTAAAATGACAAAAATCAGCAACGAATCGCTCACCTCGTATCCTACGCAAATAGTCATTGAAGAAAGGATGACGTTCCGGGCCCTCGTTTGGCAAATCAACATCCTTCCGCTTGACAAGTCCGAACACCCCCACACATGCAAAGGACACAACGATATACAATGTAAAATTCAAATCTCAGAACCATACACATCGCCCAGAGAGGACAATTCACTAGACAAAGAAATAAACACATGAATGGAACCATAATCAAAAGTCATTTATCATTAAAATAATGGAAAGATACAACCCAAAGCTCTAACGCTGTGATCTTCTCAAGTGGCCGACAGCGGAGCACGTCTCAAACGAAGTCCGGCTTTAAACGGGACAAAGCTCTCTCTCTTTGGCTTCGCTCTCTCAAAACTGTCTGCTATAGTCTTCATACAAGTTTTGCTTAGCTTGCTATGGAGAAGGAAAGATTTTATAGATGGGGGAAGAGGAGTTGGGATCCCTACACCTATGGATTGGTCTTATTCCCAAGGAGCTCTATGATAGGTGGAAACCACTTCCCACACATGGAGATCCGAGCCAAACCACCCAACTCATTTTGGTGACTCAAGCCAGAGTTTTTGGAATCAAACTTCTCGCCATTTATTTTTAAAAACATCGCTATTAAGCTTGGCGGGAGGGGAGACTAGGGACAGAGGCCGCTGGCGCGCTCTATGGTGGATTTCCATCGGGCGGCGAGGGCCGAACCGGCTAGTCGCGCCAAGGAAAAAAAGATCTATTTTTAGGGTTTTTTCGTATGAAAATTTCTTCAAAGGAATGATTTTCCTTGTCAAAGGGGGATGCCATGAAAGTGGTTTCAAAGTCATGTCACCGTCATTAAAGTCACTATGAAAAGCTCTCCAATGTGCGTGATGGGGAATTGTGAGATGGTGACAAAAAATACCCGTGGTAAATCGTATGCCCCTAAAGCATGAGGCCCGAGAGAGTGGGAGGTGAAATGCTTTATGAGAATGTGCCCAATTGAAAACACCGCTCGTCGAAGACCTCGCATACAAGTACAATCGATATCTTCGACATGATATGTGGTATGGGTGCACCATCCATAATAGAGTGTACAACACCGGGGGATCTGCGTATGGACACAAACATCTCAAGAAAGAAGGATCAATAAGTAGACCTGCATGGTCGTAGCCATCCAATCAAATGAGTCATGTAACTAATCATGATAACCACAAAACCCAGCTCAGATTTTATCGTAAAACCGAGGGTCTTACGTCCATCTCGGCCCGAACAGCAGTATGTCCCGCATGTGAACAAGTGAGTCAAGTCGAACATGCAAGAACATCATCCGATTACCATCCAACAATGAAAGTTACACGTACACTTAGAGGTACCACCAATGATGAGGATGGTCTCAAAGTTGGCTACAGTACAACCACCGAATGAACAATGAGCCGACGTCGAACACCTACAGAATCACCGATCGAAGGCCACGATGAAAACCTTGCATCGAATGCGAAGAACTCGCTATTGAGGTACGTGTGCTCCACAGCATCAAGGGGAGTTCTCAGATCGCTTCCGGATAATGAGTCGTGCTTGCGTAAAGTGACCTTGATCGAAGGTGGCCATAGTGTTTTACATCATCGACGTCGAGACAGAGGAACACAATGTTTGTGAACTGTGCTCAACAGAGAATCAAAGGAAGGTTGGAGAACTGCAAGAGGCCAAATTCTTCTCGAACATACTGGCGAAACATTTACCTTCGGGATTTGGTAGTATTTGACATCAAAGGATCCGAGGTCATGATGATGTGGCAAAGAGCAGATGAGCGGTCAAAAAGGATTACCCAATCATGGAGGCAAGTTAAACGAGATGAGATGTCCCCAACCCGACACACGTGCATAAGTGCCATGTTCAAGAGCTTTCACATACCGCTGACTTTACTTGACATCGGCTCCATTTTTCTCTTCACCATTTCCGGCAAGTACCCCAATTATTTTTGAAAACAAGCTTCGATGACATTGATATTATGATATAAGTTTGTCCTTCTGACAAATCCAACCTAGTGCATTTAACGAGCTCCCAGGAAGGAGGAACTCGATATCGTCATTATGACGAGTCCGGGCGTCACTGTGTTTTAGCAAGTCCGACAAAGGAAGAAACTCATCGTCTTTTCTGCTTAGAGAGTTTCAAAGACAAAGTAAACTCCAATGGCCTCCTTTTCGTAGACAGTTCCTCGCATCCGAAAAGGCAGAAATCGTGTCTCGAGAAAACCTTTCTAGTCACGATAGGCTAGGGGTATTCTTTTTCGTAAATAACTATCCTGCCCTAAAAGGGCAAATGATATTGGGTAGACGTCGTTTGCTGTACCAATTTAACGAGCTCAAAAACGACAAGTGACTTACAATTTTCATTTTTAGAGAATTAGAAAAGAGTCGAAAGTTGACTCCTCCGGAGGAACGAGTGGTATAAAGGGTAGCCACTGTTCCGTGATAGGGAACTACTCTGTGAACAAGTAAAGAACAAGAGGTTGGCCAATGACCACTCATCGCAACGATTCCCAGAACGGTAGAACAAAGGACACATATGATCACCGCGTATAGTGACGATGAGTGAGAAACCAAGGCTCATCTCGGGCAAAAAAGGAACAAAATGGCAATCACAGGAGGTAAATGATGGTTTTCATTTTTACACAAGCTTTAAATCAGAAATCTACTTTGAAGTTGGTTTCTATTTTTATACAAGCTTGAAATAAAGATAAACTGCGTTTTAAACTGCTCATTTACACAAGCTGAAAAATGGAAAACAAAACTATGTTGAAAAGTAAGCATGCCCCTAGCATGGTGACCACCCGAGGTATTACGTTCCCAAGCTTCTACCTGCTAGCATATGGAGTGGTTGCTCAAATTATTTATATCAATAGAAAGACTTTATCTTATCAAAGACTCGAATTACCAGAACTGTTTCATTATTTTAACGAGTCGATACATTATAAGAACTATCCTCAAAAAACATTCGTTTATTTTTAGGAGCTTTGGACACAAGGAAACAAAATCATGTTTAAAGAGTCGGTCACTTTTTTAAGGAGCTTGGACACAAGGAAAATAACGTTTTCGACGACAACTCATCATGATGAATAAATAGTCAAGGCTTTCCATGAGTTCTGCACCTGATGGAGAACATCTGGAAATCAGGTCAATGCCCAAGACACGATTTACAATGACACTATCACCGAATATGGGTATAGACAAGTAGTAGCTACATAACCCATACGTACTGTGATGACACAACCGGCGGACAGATCCCAGGATGATGGTGCATTAGCCGCCATATTAGGACCAAAGAACGAAAGTCGATCAATGGTCGTCAAACCGACCTTGCATGAAAACACATCACACGAAAGAAGGAGGAGACAAGCGCTCCCATGGCATAGTATAGTCACGCCAAGAGTAATTAAAGTCCAAGGGCTGCATCAACCATCACGTCCACAGGGATTGCCTTCTTAGCACAGTAAACTTCTAAGGATCCTTACCCGCTGACTAGTTCTCTATTAAATGCCAACAAGATTTCACAGACAAAGACAAGGCGGCGAACCGAACGCCTGCCGCAGTAGTTGAAGACATAATATTTCAATGGCATTTCGCCTTCATCTGGTACGAGTCAGGCGACCGCATCAAAGGCTCAGACCGTTATCTCAAAAGCACAAGACGAAGGCGATATCGTTAAATCGAATCCAATCAAATAACACTTAAATTACTTGAGTGGGCTACCATCGAACCGAGATGGTCTTTCTCCGTGTTACGATGGGTGGCTGAGCATCTCTCCACACCTCCATCTCGAAGGGGGAGAGGGGGTGGCCTCCCAGACCTCCATCACGGGGAGGCGAGGAGCAACTTCTTGAGGTATAGGGATGTGAGAATATTTCTCCAAGTCTGAAGAATCTGAAGAAACCAGAAGAACATGGAGAGTGTGAGATCCAATCTCAACGGAAAGACCCCAGTAATCAGCAGACGACAAATTAACCGATCCCATGACCAATGGTTGGTCAAAGAATGGATTCATGAATTTGAATTTCTGGGGAGCTGGATCAAGCAAGGATAACCTTTTGATTGATCGAGGCCTCACCGTGGAGTGACCAAGAAAGACAAGTCATAATCAGCGATGTTATCGGCACAAAACAAGAAAGTTGTCCAACACCTGCCTTAGCTTCATCCATATACGACAAAGGTGAATGGGATGATGCCCTTCACACAACTTACAAGGATTGCAAGCTTACCCCCGCTTCTTAAGAGTTTTACCAAACACCAGTCAAGACATGCCTCAAACTAACCCTGGGGACAAAGGCAACGTACTGACGACCATTGGACCATACTTCGAGCACCTTGGGAATGTCAGTGGGCAATCTCGAAGAAGATGGTTTCCCGAACAACATGCAAGGGAATTCTGACTTTCCGCTTGAGGGTTGAAGGTTCATCGAGAGCAGATGTTTTAGAAACAGAGCCGAGCCTTAGCTCTCTCTTATTGACTCTTCTTTGTCTTCTTCTTCTTCTTCAGCCACCGGTTACTCAATCCGTACTTTCAACAAAGTATGAGAAGATAAGGATGAAGAAACAAAGAAGGGGGAGAGGTCCACTCTTCGAATCAACATGATGTTGTTCAAGCAGAGGAATTGATCGAATGAAAGAGTCGGGACATTCGTGACCGCGCAGGTTGAAAAACCAAACAGCAACTCATCAGCTTAACCTGTGAAGGGGCTGGTATTGGGCGATATAAGGAGCGCCAACATTTCCAAAAGGAGGAAAAGGACTAGGGATTCCGACGAGGGGATTCTTAATTGGTGAACCCTAAAATTTGCCAATGGAAACGATCCAAAACAACACCCCAAGGAAACCAACTTCAACAAGGAATATTTCGTTAAAAGGGCTAATTTTTAAAACATTGAAACTAATTTCACCGTTTCTCTGATATTTTAAGAGTCAAGAACGAAAGATGACTTAACATTTTCAATTGGAAACAAGCGTGAAAGGACAAGCGCTTGATGATCTTTTCAAATTTAAAGAGTCCGTAAAGACAAAAAATGACCACTTCCGGGTAATCTGTGCGTATGGGTGTACCGCATATCCGTGAACCGCCATATACACCTCGTTAGAAAATGAAAGAGAAATCAAGTAAGGACTTGACGTACGCGCAGTAATCTCCCCCGAATGCTGTGTCCGTGCATCACGGTATATGAAGTGCGTACCGGCTTCCAAGGTATAAAAGGATAGCAACCTAGTGGGGTCCCCTATACGCGATGGTATGGGGAGCACAAGTTCGTACTAGCGCTGGCTTGGCGTCAAAAGGTGAACGACAACTACTAGTTTTAATGACGTAATGCCACTAGCCTAGACCTCTAGATATTACGTTAATGTTTCAATGTTGCCTTAGGTTAATTGAATAAATTTTTATAGTTGATCTTTAAATTATGTTTCAATTTTAGTCCCTATCGAATGTTGTATCTCAAAAATCCTCTAAATGCACACTACATGCCACAATATATCACTTTGTTCAATGAAGAGCTAACTATGGGAAGTGCTGAGAGCTTTTCTCAAATAACAACAAAATGATCACAAAACATCCACTACTGTCTCTAATGCACGCTAATGAAACTAAAAACTTTTCTTTTGCAGTTATATATCACTAATGATGAAAAGCTAATTTTCACTAATCTAATAAAAATGCAAAGATATTTGTTTTTGAATTTTTTCAATGTTTAAGAGCCAAATGCACTAAATGACTGAAAATAACGAAGAAAAAACCAATTGAGAGATGACATGGAGAGAGTTGCTGAAACAAACAAGTTCACCAATGCAAACACACACAATCAAGACCCAAATTGATGAAGAAATCCTTCAAATCGAAGAAGAATTCCAAAAAAGACTCACACAAACCGTCTAATCTAGGCTCGAAATGAGACAAAGCGAAACTTGAAGGAAAAAAGAGAGCAATCACTCAACCAACACAACGATACAATGGAATTCAACAAAACAAATGCAAAGAAGCGAAAACGAAGTCAACGGAGAAGCGAAAAACCAAAACTCCCACGCAGAGGCTCAAGACACTATAGCACTCCTAGAAAACCCCAGGGATAGAATGCAAAACCGATGGAAAAGGGCAAACAATCGGAGGACACAACAAGCACAAATAAAAAAGACTTCAAGGTACTCAATCACTCATAAAATGACACAAGGACCGTAAATCATACTCATAGGGCTAAAAAAGCAAATCCCTAACACCAAACAAAGGTTGGCACGATCATTATCGTATTTCGCGCTAAAACAATGTTGGCGCTGGGGCCTGGACCAGCAACAAGCGCCAAGGAAAGCACTATCAAGCCATAAATCGCGCTAATTGAGTTTACTATGAGAAGAAACAAAAGAGCAAACAGAGAGTAGACTGTGTCTTATGGCGCCGCCGTGGTTTTACAACGTAAAGGAGGCAAACCAAGAGCAAGTCAATCAATCACAAGCCAAAAACAACCAAAAGAGACAAGAATAACTCCAACTAAATCCCTAAGGATTCGCTACTGAGCTGAGGTAAATCCCCCGCCGACATAGGAGATCCCTACTAGGCCCAAGACGGTCTAGCAACAATCAAAGCTGCGTGTTGACGCAGTTCCTAGTTACAAATGACAAAAATCATAACGACTGCCTACCCTTGATCCTATGGTCATAAAGGATGACACTTCGTCCCTTGCTTTCGCAAATCACGATCCTTCCGCGTGACATGTCCAAACACCCGCACACATGCAAAGGATACAACGATATACAACGTAAAAATCTAAATCTTGTAACCATACATCGGCTCGTAGAGGATGTAATTCATTGCATAAAGAAATAAACACATGAATGGAACCATAATCAAAGTCGCTTATCAATAAAATAACAAAGGAAAGATACAACCCAAAGCTCGATACTCGATCTTCCTTTTCTACGGGGCCGCACAAAGCAGAGCACGGTGTATCAACGAAGCTCCGTCGAAAATGGACAAAAGCTCTCTCTTCAAATTTCGGCTCTCAAAAGCTATCCCACATAGTCTCCTTGCTACAATTTCGCTTTGTAGCTTGCTAAGGGAGAAGGAAAGATTTTTATAGATGTAAAGAGGAGTTGATCCCCACAATCATGGGATCATTTTATTCCCATGAAGCCTTCCCATGATAGGTGGAAAACCACCTCTCCATACATGGAGATCCTAGAGGCCAAACCACCCAAATCATTTTGGTGGGACTCGTTTTTCCGGAGTTTGTTGGAATCAAAATTCGCCCATTTTTTTTTTTTTTGTAATCCCTTTATTAAGCTTGGCGCTAGTGAGACATCGTACGTGCGCCACTGCGTGCTCCCCTTGTTTATCGTATTGAAAGTAGTAGGGGTCGAATCGGCTAGTCACGCCAAGGCAAAAGCTATTTTTAGGTTTTTTCGTAGTGAAACTTTCTTCAAATGAATGATTGTCCTTGTCAAAGGGGATGCCATGAAAGTGGTTTAAGGTCATGTCACCGCTGGCGGTGCCGCCGGAAACCATCCAATGTGTTAAAAGATTAAAATCGAGGTGGACTATGACAAAACACCTAACATGCCTCAAGTGCATATTTTAAGGCCCCAAATAGAATACCCTTTAGGTTTATCATGTCTCAACACTACAAGGAAAAGACCCTCTAGCGGAGGTTATAAAGGAGGTTTTTAGGTTAAAATTGACCAAAATTGTAAAACACATGCTACCACATCCGTTTCTCGGCACCCGAGGTTTCGGGGGCAAGAGCTTTAACGAAAATTCAAACGAATTCAAAAAAACGGCAGCCAGAGTAATAGTTACGTATGTTTTTTCTACCTATGTTTTATCGTGTTTTAATGCACCTATGACGGAGACAAAGCACCGTGGCCGTCGAAGGAGAATGCACCGGCCACAAGGAAAACAACACCGGCCTAGTGTTGGTGATACAATGCACTTGGCCGTTCTAATTGGTCTTGGGATTTGGAGCGCTTTCCATAGGTCGATAAGCGCATTTGGCAGTATTCCTTATGAGGCATCATGTTCGATCGCGTAAAGGAACCGATATTTATAATTGGCACGCATTCATGCGTGCACATGCGAGAGCCCATAAATGCACCGTGCTTATAGATACATAAATGCCCCGCGCAAAGATTACACAAACACACCGATATTTACAACTAGAATCGGTATCGTTGCCCACACCTACAAACGTACCTGCGTATAGACACATAAACACACCTGCTCATTTTGTTTTTTTAGAAACATCCACTCTCTAACACTCAATTATTGTGATTGCTTTAAATTATTATTCATCAAAAGTCGACATCTTATAACAATATTCATATTAATTACATTTTTATTAATGCATTTGAATGTGGTCGTGCTTGGATTAATCGTTATATCATATCGTGTACCATGTCATTTCTTAAAATTCATTAATCAAAAGTCGTACACATATATATAATCTATAACAATATCTACATGAATTAAATTTTTATTTGCTTTGATATCCAACCACATAGTGACTACTGGCCCTCGCTCGAATCGGCCATCGGCGAGCGTTACCTATGACTCGGGTTATTTTCGTGAATGTTAAAGTTCATCACATTAATGCTTTTCTTCACTTTCTATCTACAAACATAAAAATGAATCAAATGAGTATACATTGGTGAGAATAATGAAAATTCCAAATATTAAATAATATAAATCAATGTAAATTGAAGAAGAAAAATGATGTACCATAGCAACAATTGACTCATAAACTATACATTTCTTCAAACCATGTACCATGCCATCTTTCAAAATTTCATCTCGTTGGCGCAATTTCATACTTTTGTTTCCCTGAAGTTTTATATCCCACAACAATCATATATTTAATATAAAAGATGTTTTTTTCTATTAAATTTATGTATAAAGCTAATTTCTCAAAAACAAGATCGATAGATGTCATACCCCAGCTAATTAAATTATGATATGCCAACATATACTCACAACCTATATTTAACTCAATTTCAATCAATTTACACCGATGTGCTCTTTGTATGTTAGCACCCGTTTGAAGACATTCAATGATGATTTTTAAAACAATAAAACCAAAAATAATAAAAAAATGAAATCTAGTTAAGTTGTTATAAGGAAGATAATTAATCATAAACTTAGAGATCAACCATATTTTATTCCTTGTTGTCCTCCGTTTATGTGCTTTCTAAATGGTCCATTTTTTTTTCTTTTTCTACAAGAAAATTCTTGAAAATTAATATTTAATTCTAAATTGTTTATTTATTGTACCCAATGATCGAAAATTCAATGATTACATATTACATTTGAAGCACGTTGTTGTATTCTTGGCTCCATCAGATCCCTCAAACTTTTAAAAGCTTTTCTCTTTTCGTTAATCTCCCCGCACTACTCCGTATGAGCTATGAGCGCTCATTTTCATTTGCATGTTCTATTTTTTTTTTCTTTTCTTAGAACAACATTCATTTGCTGAGTTGTTGTCCATATAGAATATTAAACAGAGTGTAATTATAGACTGCTTTAATACATGTTATCTAATAATTTTAAGATATTATTAATGATAATTAAAAAATAAACTCGTTATTGGATCGATAGCATTGTCATTCACTCGATTCATCTTTTTTGTAATTTTTCCATTAAACTTTTACGCTCTTCTCATTTTAGGATAAGAAATAATCATATCGAGCTTCGTCATTTTCAGGTTCGTACATATTGTATAGAACACATATTAGTAAGTTAAAGTTACATATAAATAAAATAATATTTTTTTATAAAGAATTTATAAAGAACTTGCCTTTTTTGCTTTCTTGATGTGTTACCGTATTTTTGTTACTTATAATTTGTCACTCGTTTTTTATCAATCCGAAACCCGTAGCATATCATTCATTAATATATTTATAAATAAATTTTCAACTTTTCGTAGAAAATAATTCGAGACACCCCGTGCGCCCTTTCACGAAATCCGCACCGCCGCCGGCGTGGATATATTAACACACCCAAAATAAGATAATACACCATACGTATTATAAACGCACCGCAAAATAGTGTAATAGGACTCGACGGCATGGGTAATATAAACGCACCACAAAATGGTGTAACACATCGTACAAGCTTTGAAGAAGAGTAGAGCACCGTGCCTCATTTCGCATTTGGTACACGCATTTAAAAAAAAATGTTTTCAATTTTTTACGACACGCAACTTGCGCTGCGCCTGCACACACAGACCCCGACACGGCACATGTATGACTATGTTGAAAATCTATTTTTTCAAAAATTCACGCAATGGCCAAATGGATTGGGATTCGACTTCATGCAAGTTATCCTTGCTGACGTCAATATAAAATGAAAAAACCCTAATTCTCGAAATCACAGAACGGGAGAAGGATGGGAAAACAAAAAAATGAAGGGTTCAGGTAAAAATGACAAACCGGGCAGAAAAACAAAAAAACTAATAGAAAAAATTAAAAAAGAATTAAATTTAATCATGAAATGATTTTTAAATTTATGATAAAGGGCTTGGAATCACCGCAGTTTTGGTTTCGATTGTCCTAATACTTAACTTAAACGTATTTTTTGCCATCCACAAGGCTCCCTGTGCCTCTTTTGCTCCAAAGCCTGTCTCCCGTGTAACCGAATCGAAATTTTTTTAGCAAAAATAGTGAAATAATGAAAAGTGTTTAGTATTTAAATAATTATTTTATCAAAATTAGATTTTTAGAAATATTTTTACGTCGCCCATTTTTCAAATTGCCGCTTTTTATTTTTAACTTAAACAAATTAGAGTTGCGTTTTTTTATTTGCATTTATTCGTTTTCCGCAAGGCAGAACGCATTTAATTTGCATTGTAATGAACACGATGGCACGAGCCTCACAGATGATAAGCGCACCGTACCTTTTAAATTTTTTTTATTTTTTTAATGTAAGATCATAATAAAATAAATGACAATTATAAAGTACATGAATTTATTTTCATTATTTTTAAAGCTTTACATGTAAGATCACAAAATAATGATAATTATAAAGTACATGAATTTATTTTCTATTATTTTCAAACTTCTTATGTTACAAAAATTCGTATTATTCTAGACTGAGTTATTTTGCAATTATTTCAGGAAATTCACAAATTTAAATATTTTAATAAAATCATTTCACATTAACACAATTAAAATTTTCAAGACAAATACAATTAAAATTTTTTACAAATAATATTTTACATACAATTACATTAATTAAAATTAAAATTAAAATTACAAATTACAATTACAATTAAAAATTACAATTACACTACATTAATTCCACACATGAATTACGATTAGAATTACATTTACAATTTTAATTTTACATACTATTACATTTACAATTTTACATATAATTATCACAATTACAATTACAATTTTACAAATATTTTACAGTATAATTCAATTAAAAATTAGCAAAGCATAAAAATACAATTACATTTACAATACAATTACAATTTTAAAATATTTTTACATATAATCTTAATGAAATTACAATTACAACACAATTACAATTTGTGAAATTTACATACCATATTAGAAATTTACAATTACAATTTTACAATTTTTCATATATACAAGCAATAAATTATTTTGAGAATAAATTAAATATTACAATTACAATTAAAATTTTACATTAATAAATATTTTACATACAATTACACTTGAAATTACAATTAGTACAAATACAAACACAATTTTACAATCTTATATAGAATTAAAATTTAAATTACAATTACATTTAGCGACATAATATTTAATAACATCATGGTTTAATAATATTAAATTAATTAATAAACATTATCACGATCATGATAACCATCATACAAATATCATATTCGACTAATAAACACATTCAATTAACATCAAATCAACATTATATATTAACATCATCACAACACAAATATCAAATATACATCTCAATATAATGTCAACAATCTCATGACCTATATCACATACACACATCTATCTCATAAGCTAAACATTAAATGAACATATTCAACATGACTAACAATATGCGCCACATCATGATGATCATCAAATATGAAAATTATGACAAATCGCAACATGCACATAAAATGCATGGACCATATATATATATATATATATATAACCTAATAATGTTAAAAATATACAACCCAGAATATAAAATGTTGCGGATCAAAGTTGTAGTATAACAACATTAATAACACTAGTACAGGATGGTACCGCTTAGTAAAGCTGTGGTGTAGCCTCGACAACATGGTCGCATTAGCCCCGCGATCATGATGATCACCATACTGGAGTGGATGGTCCGTCAGTGGTAGTATAACATGACTAACAGTGAGGCTATAGTGGAGGCCTGTCACCAATAGTAACGGGCAGTACCGACGGCCAATGGTCCAGCTACTCATGATGATCGTGATCAGTACTCATGATGGATACTGCAGTTGGTGACTGGACGTGGTCAACATCCACCATCTCCATGATGACTAGTGTCGATGTCAGCGGAGCCTCATACTGACTACCGGGGCGCTACCGCGAGGTGAATGATCACGAGATGCATCTCCGAGTCGCCGCCGCGACCGCGCATCACTCGCCGCGCCCTCGACCACGCCATAGCCACGAACAATCCTCCTCAATCGCGTAATAGCCGGCTGCAGCTCCTACGACAGGCGTCGCATCAGGCTCGCATGTCACGCGATACGCCCACATCCGTACGTCACCATCATCGTTCGTATCTTCTACAATGAGCGGGCTCGTGTTGTGTAACCGCTCAAAAATAGAAGAAAAGAGATATTAACGCCTTAGAAATAAATAAGCCACTTTAGGAAACTCAATACATTACACAATGAACACCCCGGATGACACCGACAAAACTCCTTTTCTATATAGGAGTCCATGGGGCCATAATGTAATCCTATATAGGGCCCAATGTAATCCTAGCCGACCCAACAACAATAATTTAAGGCAACAATAATAACAAAACGGGGGTTACAAGGTACAATAATAACAATAAGGGGGTTACACTAACAAAAATAAGGGACTACACTAGTAATATAGGGACCTAACATGCCCTCTCTTCAAAAAAAAAAGGTTCCCAACGTCGAGTAGCTCGGTGCTTCCGTATAAAATTCTCATCCTCCCATGTAGAATCTTCATGGGTAAGTTCTTCTCACTTGATGAGATACTCGAAATTGATCGATTCCGTAGCGTCGAGTTCTTTGGTTTCCATGACCGTTCGGTTCCAACATGGTTTTTCCTTCCTCATCAAGTTCGGCAATATTGTTTGAACCGGAAGATTTTCTCCATAACCTTCTTTTTTAAGCATGAAACATGGAAAACTCGGATAACGCGAAGAAGGAAGATCCAATTGTGTGCCATAGTACCAATCTTTTTGCAACACCTTGTAAGGACCATAGTACTTCGGCGATAATTTATTATCCTTCTAGCTTGCTTCGAGGGACATTTGTTTATATGGTTGTACGTAAAATACTCCAATTCCCACATATCAAAACTTCTTCCGCTGCGATGTTGATCCGCTCGTTGTTTCATTCGATTTTGTGCGGTAACTGTGTTATCCTTAAGAGTTGGAGAACTGGCCGATGCTCTCGACGTGATCTTCCAACGTTGAACCTTCGAATTCTCCTTAAAGATGAGATGTGATTCATGGTGGATGATATCCATAAAGTGCTACAAATGGGGTCATTTTTGCTGCAAAGATGAAGGAAGTGTTATACCACCATTCGGGCCGAGAGGTAACCACTTGACCCATCGTGCTTGTTTATCGTATACAAAACAACGAAGATATCCTCCAAACATTTATTTACTATCTCGCTTGACCATCAGATTGAGGATGATAAGATGAGCTATGAGCTCACTTAGTACCCAAAGAAGAAAAAAATAACTCTGTCCAAAAATTTCCCGTAAAATGGGATCTCTGCTGCCATAACAACCCTTGGGCTTCCATGTGCTTTTAATTGGTATTCTGACAAATGTAGTAGCAAATCGTACTTGCTTTAAATGGATGAGACAATGCACAAAAGTGCATACTTGGTAAGTCTATCAACTACCACCATGATGACATTCTTTTTCCTTCCGTACTTAGGTAAACTCGTGATAAAATCCATTGAAATCTCTCCAACGCCGACTTGGAATGGATAAAGGTTGTAGAAGTCCTTGTCTTAATTGTCTCCACTTTATTCTATCGGCAAACCAAACATTCCGCCACAAACTTTTGAATATCAGACGAAGGCCATCCCCAAAAAATTCTTTTCTTCACCCCGTGGCAAGTTTTCCTTTAAAAATCTCGAGTGTCCTCCTAAAGGAGAAGTGTGCAATTCCGTAAGAATCTTTTGTTTTAGTTGGGAATTTTTACAAAGATATAAGCGATCTTTGTACCATAAGGAATCATTTTTCCAACCAAATGTATCGTATGCTCAGATCTTGCCGTAACTTTTTGAATGAGTGTCCACACATCTTTGTCCTTCTTCCAATTATCTCTTGCTTCGTTATCCAATCTGGTTGGATAATAGAAATGGCACAAATCAATGCTTCCACCTTCATTCTTTCTTGAGAGTGCATCTCATAAATATTAAGCTTTCCTTTTTGTAGATTATTTCAAAGTCATAACCTAAATAACATCTTTTGTGACCTATTTTTGTCATTTTCCGAAGATAGTCTTTGTTCCAAAAAGTGTTTCGTACTATCATGACCGGGCTTTTACCTTGAAGTGTCTTCCTCATTAGGTAAGTTCTCCATTTCTTTAGTGCATGTAGTATTGCTAACATTTTCCTCACAAATAGGTTTCTCGTAAATACTTTCCTTTGATTGACGACTTTCAAAAGCAATGGGTCTTCCTTCCGCATTAAAATCGCACCAATTCCATTTCCCCGAGGCATCACATTCCACAATAAAGGTTTCTTGTGAAGTCCGGCGTAGCTAAGACTGCAAGCAGGCACATTGCCCTCAAGATGTTCAAAGGCCCAGCCTTTAAGCCTGCAGAGTCCATGAAAATGCATCTTTCTCTTTCTATCATCACACAGAGGTCACTATTCTTCCATAATTCTTAACAAACTTACGATAACAGTCTTCCTCGTTAACCCTATAGCCCTCAACTCTTTATTGCTGTCTTAGGAATCCTTCATTCCTTAATGGCTTTTAATTTTGTTAGGTCCACTTTAACACCCTCGTGAGATACAATATGACCCAGATATTCCACCTCTTGTACTCCAAAGAAACATTTGGATTTTTTTGCATATAATTGTTTCTCCTGCAATAGTTTGAGCACCTTGTCAACATGTTCAACATGATCCTTCCAAGACCTGCTGTAGATTAGTATATTATCAAAAAATACTAGCACAAATTTTCTAAGGAAGGGTTTGAAAATGGAATTCATCAACCCTTGAAATGTAGAAGGTGCATTGGTAAGGCCAAAAGGCATGACCAAAAATTCATAATGACCCTCATGAGTTCAAAATGTTGTTTTCGGAATATCTTCAGTCTTCATTCTAGTTTGATGATATTCTGAAATAAGATCCAACTTGGTAAAATAAATTGCTCCATGTAATTCATCCAATAATTCATCAATCACAGGAATGGGAAATTTATCTTTAATGGTGAGTTTATTGAGCTCCCTATAATCCAGACACATTCGCCATGATCCATCCTTCTTGTGTACCAATACTACAGGAGCAGAGAAAGAACTTTGACTAGGTTGAATTATACCGCCTCTAACATTTCTGCAATCATACGTTCAATTTCGCTCTTTTGGAAGTAAGGATATCTATAAGGCCTGATGTTTGGAGGAACACTTCCTGGAATCAAATGAATAGCATGATCATGATCACGAATCGGTGGGATTCCTTTGGGAGTTTCAAACACCTTTGAATGATTGTCCAAGACTTGTTGGAGATCTGCAGAAATAGATGATTTTGATGTCGGAACTTCTAGTGAGCATAATTGTGCAATTACGCCTCGTTGTTC
The DNA here is from genome assembly GCA_034641835.2 of Pinus albicaulis. Lineage (NCBI taxonomy): Eukaryota > Viridiplantae > Streptophyta > Pinopsida > Pinales > Pinaceae > Pinus > Pinus albicaulis. The sequence goes on from JAXQQM020067978.1 coordinate 77,894, forward strand.
TTTCTTTAGAAGCTTTTTCATGCCATTAGAGCTTATTATCCTTCCTGGCTTCCCTTCAATACCCCGTAGTTCGACTTCCTTTCCTTCTGAAAAGAATTTCAAGAAAATTTCTTGAAAATTAAAAGCTACCGTCCCCAAAGATTGTAACCATTGTACTCCTAGTACAACATCAGCACCTCCCATAGGAATGGAAAGCATTAGACTAGTCAACACATATTCCCCCATGGTTAGCTTGATATTATGGCATTTTCCAGAGAAATTTATAGTTCCTCCATTTGCAACCATCACTTGACATTCTGGTGCTGGGTATAGGAAACAATTTAATTCCTTGGCTACCTTACAAAGAATAAAATTATGGGTGCTACCTGAATCAATCAACACTATTACCTTTCTCTTCTTGATTTGTCCTTTTATCTTGAGAGTTTGAGGAGTGGTAATTCCTGCCAGTGCATTGCACGATATGGTTGGATTCATTTCTTCCTCTTCTGGGGCTGGTTCCTGGTGTATATCCTCTTCTTGTTCATTTTCTTCTTCCTCTTCACAATCTATGTAAAATAATTTCTTCTCAGCACACTTATGACCTTTAGTGTATTTGCTATCACAACCGTAGCAAAGCCCTTTTGCTCTTTTTTCTTCCAATTGTTGTGGTGTCAACCTTGTAGGTTGTGGAAATCTAGATGTAGCCACACTTCCTTCTTTATAGAATTGAGTAGTAGATTTCCTTGTTGCCATAATTTTACATTCAACTTTTCTTGCCAACCTGAATGCCTTCTCTAATGAATCAGGTTCCAGAACACGAACTTCATGTTGAATGTTATCCTTTAAACTGCCTAAGAAGAGATCAATCCCGTGGTCCTCTGAAATATCAGTTACCCTTATACTCAATTTTTGGAAGTCCTCAATGTGCTGCCCCACTAAACCCTTTTGTTTGAGATTTATCAATTGGGTAAAGAAGGCGTTGCTCTTTGTATCCTCATAATGTGCTATCATTTCCTCCGTAAAAATTGACCAAGTGACAATTTTTTTACGGGAACAAAGCCATCGATACCATACAATTGTATTTTGTTCTAAATGTAAAGTTGCAATGCGTACCTTTTGTGTGTTTTGCACGTTATGGAGATCAAAATATTGCTCCATCTGTAGTATCCATGTTACAGAATCCTTTCCATCAAACTTCCTCATATCCATTTTTGGAATATGGTGGTTCTTCCCGCCAACATTAGAGTTTATGAAATCACGATTAACATTTATTTTGTTCTCAACATGAGGTTCTTCTACTATATTTCCACCATTAGGAATCATTTCTTGTTTTAGGCTTGTCATCAAGCCTTCCATGTATGCTTTTAGATCATTCTTCATGTTTTCCATGTTGTCTTTCATGTCATCCATCTTAGCTTCCATGCCCACTTCCATGCCATCCATCTTAGCTTGCACACCATCCATTTTAGCTTCCACGCCTTTCTTCAAACCTTCCATCTTTACTTCCACGCCATCCATCTTAGCTTCCATGCCTTTCTTCAAACCATCCATCTTCACTTCCACACCTTTCTTCAAAATTTCCATTTCATTTTTTGCTGCTCTTTGCGAGAGTGAAATTTGTTGCACTTGTTCTTGTAATTTTGATAGATCATGTTGCAATTCTTCATCTTCATGAGTCATGGTAGAGCCTTCTGAAGGCTTGATGGGTGTTGAATTCTTTTTAGGGGCCATTTTAGAAACCAATATTGATATCTATTCTACAAGATGCCCTTGGAATCAATTCAACTTGATTCTTCAAACAAGACTTATGCAATTCGGAAAAAAAAATACACACCTTTTACTAGCTTTTAGGAGCTCGATATTGAAATTGAATTATCTCTGTAGTTGAAAATCTTCGATATCTGAAATTAAGCCCTGTAGTAGATCTCTGAAGCTTCTTTCAAATGCCACAGGTCTGACCTGATTTGGATTCTCCAAGACAAATTTGTGTCCAATCTCCCACAATGACCTAATTCTGGACTGGTTCAGTAGAGCGAACTTGTACGACTTGCCACGTGTCACTGTTTTGTTCTTTGTCTCTGAAATTGATAGCTCAGAAACTTCAGTCTGTGTACTTGCGACCACTTTTTACGGCACTTCAATCCAATGCCCAGAGAGAGAGTTATTGAAGTTTGCCCACGATCACCTCTTTGAGATGCAATTCAGGAGCCTGAAAAAGCACTACCTTCCACAGATCATATCTCCAAAAATATTGCGAACCAAGCTCTGAAATTTTTTGAAGAATTTCCTCAAGATTTCAGCTTCGCACCATATGAATTTCAGACTCTGAACCTTCGTACAAAAAAATTTATAGCGCAAATTCCACGATGACCTGTTTATGAGCCTGAACAAATACCTAACTTCCACAGTCTATTACTCTGCTGTAACACTGAGATTTTCGGAATAAAAGCTTTTGGAGAAATTTACTTGTGGCTTACTGGATGACGATTTGAAGCACTGGACTTGTTGCGGGATTCATGTGTTGGACTACAGTTCAATAAGTGTTTCTACCTTTTGTCTGAAATTTTATATTAGTTTTTAATACCATCATATCCATTTCTGAATAATTTACATAAAAGGATTAAAGCCAATTTGTAATTGTGCTCATTTTCAAATGTGATTATTCTTAATGTTTTCTTGGATTAGTTATTATTAGTTATAAGCAATTCTTAAATTGTCACTCGTTTCAGATTTAAACCATTATTTGATTCATAACAGAATCCTCCCATTGCTCTGTATAATGTTTCTATTTCACTACCTCCTTGAACATGGTGAAAGATTCTTAGCTGCCTTTCATCCCTTCAAGATCATCCCATCCACTTTAAATTTTAGGGATTGTTCTCTGTCTAGCTATCTTGCCCTGTAATACCATCTTGTGCTTAGAATAGAAATCCAGTAAAGCCATCCTTTGACTCCATAGCCCAATGGACTGAAAGCTCTCAACCTTGCCCATAGTTTGTGGATTCCACCATTTTCCCAAAAAAAACTTTGAATCTATAACTAGCCTAAAACCTTCCAAGAACAAAGATAAATCATAAAGAGAGAGCCCTCTCTGGATGCAGATTGGCTAGATTCTGCATCTAAAAGATTGGTTTGTGGTTACCTCGGGTATACTTTCCTCTTACACAACTTCTAGGAAAACCTGAGTGATAACACACCTGACAAGTCATGGCTGTTGTACTAAAGAATCAACATAATATAAAAGCAAGCGACTAATGTATTGCCTGTCACTGGTGTTTTTCGAAATGATCGAAGCGATAATAGAGAGGCACCGCACGTCCTGTCTAACAAAAGCACCTATACGTAACTGACCTCCAGGTACCTAAAACTCTGAAGGAGATAGTACATGTGCTCCAATGTATCTCTAGGAGTAAAATAACTGACTCCCTACTACACAACCAGGTGGCACGTCTGGGAATGAGGGAAAATCCACCCCTCTCCTCGACAGTCTTGTAATAAAATAAATTTCCTCCTCAGTGGGTGTGTACCACTGGTCAGGACCAACCTGAAAAGCCTATCGCTGGGAATTCCACTTGTTGATAAGATGTCTCAAAGGCACAGTATGGGCCTTTAGGCCAGAAATAGCCTCCTCATAGAACTTGAGGAGGTCTACCTGCCTAAGGATCTCCTGGGTATCTGCAGTAATAGGGAGAGGGCATCCATATCTCTCCCTCTCTCTCGCCTCCCATTGGTGAATCATGTCATATTTTTTTTCTTGTTGCTTCTCCTATTCTCTCTGAATCATTGCCATATTAAATAATTTCTTTTTATTAAAACATAAATGTATTTATAAATATACATATATAATTTTTTTTGAAAAAAAAACATATATACAAGTCGGTGCTCCATAAAAATAGTCATGCACCGGTGTCGGTGCGTTATAATATTTTAGTGCACTGACATCGGGGCTGCTAAAGAAATAGACAGCACCGGTTTTAGTGTCGATGTCTATTTTTCAAGCACTGCAGACTGTATATAATTCAGAATACATGTGTGCTGACTGAAATATACACCCCGACGCATATAGTCTTTTCATCGCACCGACTTCATGAAAATGACATAGTTGACGATGTGGTCTTTTACCCAGCCGCACTGTTGACCCTCTCGGAATGAAAAATGTAGTGCGCTGACATAAATTAGAGCGGCAAATGCAGTCAACGCACCGCACTGTGATTGCTGGGGTCAACGGTGCACCTGGATAAATGAGTGCACCGCCTTTTTCTTTTTTTATTTTTAATTTAAAATTATGCGAGGCACCTTCCGGAACTGCCCCGGACACAGTGCGGTTACCATTAGCACCAGTAGCAGTGCTGCTTGTAAATTTTAAGGTAGCACTGTGACTGGTTCGAGCCGAACAGCTCGAGCGCACCGCGCGTCAGATTTTTTTTTTTTTAATGGCTATTTTTAAGTTTATTTCAATATTGAATCCGGTAAAAGGCTTAATTATAGAAAAACTAGAAAAATACTTGTACATTTTGCAGTCAAGGAGGTATATTGGCTGTAAAAGTTGGAAAATAAAATTTTCCCACTGTTTTTCAAAATGCAAGCTGCAAATTGGTTGGAAATGCAGAGCAGCAATGCGTGAAAAGGATGCAATGAGAGCACCGATGGCAAGGCAGCTCAAAAATAAGGAAATAGCACTAGGGCTTGAGAGCTCTAGAGCACTAAGGAAAGTGAATAATGAAATTTTTTGGCCGTATTTTTTTTTTATTAACCCTGTTCCGGTGTGCGGGGTTTTATAAGTGCACCGGGGCGGTTAGGAAAATCGCACCGGGCGATATCAATTTTGGCGCGTTGTTTATAGCGCGCCAGGGCATTTCCCTAACCGTGCACCGAGATGTTTTAGTTTCGGCGTGAAAATTTTATGATGCACCGAGGTGGCGTAATGGTAAAGCACCAGTACGTAATAGTCGCAAAGCACAAGTTTTTTGGCCTTAATTTTTTTTATATGTAACACTATTCCAGTGCGTGTTGTTTCTGGCGCACCGGTGCTCTTAGAGAAGAACGAACCAATTCATTTTTGTTTTGGTGCAGTGTTTTCTGATGCACCGACACGGAAGAGTATTGACGCCCCGATGCGTTACAGTAATTGGACGCCCCAGCAATGTGTACTTTGTGCACTGAGGAAAGTGAATAATGAAGTTTTTTGGCCATAATTATTTTTTTATTAACACTGTTCCAGTGCACGGAGTTTTATAAGTGCACCGGTGCAGTTAGGAGAACCGCACTGGGCAGTATCAATTTTGGCGCGTTGTTTATAACGCGTCGGGGCGTTGCCCTAACTGCGCACCAGGATGTTTTAGTTTCGGCATGAAAATTTTATGATGCACCTGGGCGGCGTAATGGTAAAGCACTAGTGCGTAATATTCGCAAATCACCAGTTTTTTGGCCTTAATTTTTTCTTTTATATATAACATTATTCTAGTGCGTGATGTTTCTGGCTCACCAGTGCTCTTGGAGAAGAACGCACTGATTCGTTTCTATTTTGGCACGGTGTTTTATGATGCATCGACATGGAAGAGTATTAACGCCCTGGTGCGTTACAGTAATTGGACGCCTCGGCAGTGTGTGTACTTCTCGCACGTTGTCTAGTGTGCCAATCGCCGGTGCATTATTTATAGGTGCACCAGTACTTTTTACTGCAAACGCACTGGTTGGTTTGTGTTTTGGCACATTTTTTATGATGTAGCGGTGCAGTTTCTGTCTACCGCACTGCGTGGTTTCGGTGTTGGCATTGTGTTTTATAATGCACCAGCGCGGAAGATTTGTGAGGCACCGGTGCTCTATTATATTATGACGCACCGATCTTGTGTGTACGAGTGCACGGTGTCTGGTGTGCCAATGATTTAGGCCGCACCAGTTCTTTATGTTTTTGGGAGCACTGGGGCGAGTTTTAATGATAAAAGCACCGATAGGAAAACATCTGCAAAACCCTCCGCCTACCAACCTCCTCTAGTAACCTCCGCTAGAAATGGATGTATGGAGTATTTTTCTTTTTGGTTCCTCAAAAACATCCGCTAGAGGTTCTTTTCCTTGTAGTGATATATCTAGTCCTAGAGATCCTCGAATGTAGAGATGGGTAAAACTCATGGGTCGGCATGTAGGCCAATCTACCATTGTGTTCTCTACTTCATTCTTCACCTGCTTCTGGTGACAGATCGTCACCATCGATGAGTACGCATATGCAGGCATCGACTTTCGAGGAGATTGAGATTTAGTATTACCAGAAGGCACTCAGTGGGGTGCAATAGGTAAGAATGATTTGACCATGTTTTTTTTATTTTTCTAAGGTTTATAAAATGTTTTTGTGTTTTTATTTATTTCCAAGACTAAACTAAATGTTTGATGTAATGCATATATTGGTCGTATTCAACCAGTATAGGAACCAAAGCATGAAGCAGATGTGCCAGCAGACAAGGCTATTGGGAGAGTAGTCCTTCAGGACCTTGATATGGCTGAGACTCTGGTTGAGCTTTAGCAGCACATAGAGGGTTTGAACTTCGGGATTCCATATTTCCAGATCAAAGAGCTTCCAATGCGACTACAATGACACACTATTGGGGTTCCTAATCGTTGGCTGCAATTACTCCGTAGGATTTCTAGATCTATAGCATGTTACCATGAGCACCACTAGTTTACTTGTGACATTTTGCATACACTTTGAGGTCAGATGACCAATGTGTCTTGGGCACAAATTTTGTAAAAACATATAACTATCTATCTATATGATTTTAGAGTTTTTCGTATGTCTAATGTGCAATCCTATTCAATGATGTGAATGTTTTATTTACCTATGTCGCAAATATCTATTTAAAACTTGATTAGCTAATGAATCAGTCAAAGTGTTCAAATTTCTGGAAATGTGTTGATATTGAAAAAAATCAAAATGTCTTTCCAAAATTCGAACACTTAGGAACAATCTAAGAAGTGTTGGATTTATAACAGTATAAACACTAGTAAGTTTTAATACCACCAGTTGTGAGTCTAACCTTATGATTATGCGGTTAATACCAAATGAAATGGCATCAAAGAGAATTTCGATCAACGCGCTTGTTATAGGTCAATTTGGGCACCATTCCCAATGACCTGGTTAACTGGGCATCATCTCTAGGACCGATGATCAAAGGGCCTATCATTCCCTATCATCTCAGTTGCTATATGCCCTAAGATAGGAAACAACATGAATCAAACAATGACTTTCATCAAAGCAAGGCTTTTCCATGGTTTGAAGCTTATTATTAAACATGTGGGAGCTCACCAACGTAGGCTCTAAGGGGCCTAAGTGCATTGCATATGTAGGTAGCCCCATTCAGGGCTTCTCTGCAAAGCACTTCCCGACATTCAAAGGTGCGTTGGTCACATTAGGAGCGAAATTCTCATTGTTTCGGAATATCCACTTGGCTAGTGTATTTTAGAAGGGTTCACATGTGTTATGCTTCGGATCCAAGTGTCCATTTGACAACTACATGACTGGAAAACATGTATTTCCTATTTTTGGAATGAAATTTATTGCAAAACACCTACAGTTCATCTATAAATTGAACACAAATATGAGTGTTCAAGGAGGAAGAATTTGAGTAGAGAAATGTTGTAGAATTTTCAATAGAGAGTTTGATTTGTGGAGCTGCTACTAGAGAGACTTATGTTGTGATGAGACTTGGGAACTTTGCTGGAAGGTCATGATGAATCAGTCACTAGGTTGTAACCTCTCCTTCTATCATCAATAAAGAGTACTTCTTGTTTTTCCCCACATGCATTTATGTTTACTTTGATTTTCCATATTGTAAGATCTTGGTTGATGAATGTAGTTTATGCTTAACTGATTTGGCTAATTAACTTGAATAGATATCTATATTATTGCATCTTCTGCTGTTTCAGTGCTCTTTCTTGCAGGAAGCATTCAGCTATTTGCAACCGCTTGAAGTTGAGGTTGTAGTGGAAGCGACAGAAAGGAGCCATTTGGAGGCGACTAAAACAAGTAAGCATCCAATCCTCTCTGTGTATCTATTTAGAGTTAGGAAAAAGGGTAGTGCAGTCTTTCACCTGTTGCTCTAGACTAGACACTGGTCTAGGGAAGCGTAGTTTATCCGTAGACTACAATTCTGGCCCAACAAACTGGCGACTCCACTGGGGAGAATTTCTCTTGTTTCATGGTGTTTTAGTCTCTGATCTACTTTCTAAGTCCACCCAATAGCTATTTCACATATATATTAGACTTTTTCATAGCTTAATTTGCAAAGTTAGTGAGCCAAATAGTAGCTTTTTCTTTTTTTACTACGCCCAATGCACCCTTGGCTAGGGCACAGTGCTTTCCAGAGCATTATCTCCCTTATTAGCCTGTGTTTCAGAGCATTGTCTCCCTTTGGAGACTATGTTGGCTCCTAAAAGGAACAAATCGCCTTGAATATGACTTTGTACTTTTCTTCAGTTTTGTTTGATGATTTTCTCTGAAAATTTTGATGACCTATTGACCAGTAACTCTATATATTTCTTCTCCTTTGACTAAAAATTTGTTCAATGTTGTTTTAAAAAGTTTTTCATTATCATTGGAAAGTTGATTTTAAAGTACTTTTTATGGTCGCATTAAGAATCGTTTGTTTTCGAAATAGGAAATTGTCATAAAGTCTTCATTTCCTTGATAGGAGAAATTGTTGCTGAAATCCTCATTTTTACTTCAAAAGAGAAATTGTTGTTTGTATTCTTCGTTTCTCGAAAGTAAAAAACATTTCGATTATTGATCTAGTGCACCTAGTTTTCTTTCTGCATTCATAACATTAAGGAAACTGAAAAGAAAAACTTGCATTTGCATGTAGGATTGTGTGTTTTTTGCAAAAGGAACATTAGGAAATCTGCATTTAGTTTGAGATTCATTGATTTGTTTTGTTCATTGATTTTTTTGCTCTCAAATTATTTTCTCTCTTCCCTTAGTAGCTAGGTCTTTCATTGAAAAAGCTAAAAGTGAAAGTTTGTTTATCATTCTTAGCTTGCATTTTAGGAATTTCATTTACATCATTGTGGTGAACCTGAAAGGCAAACTGTTAAGAAAGATCAATATAAAATAAATCTCAATTTACTTAACAACTCTTTGGAACATTAACGATAACATTTAGAGGTCTAGGCTAAAGACATGTTCCGACATCATAAAACATAGCAGTTGTTATTAACTTGACTGCAATACATTCCGAGTGTGATTCCTCACTCCATGTACATAAGTATATCATAGCTCGTCCACGTACTCTCGGGTATATCAGGCGGTGTTACAGTATGATAAGTATAAAGGGGTGCTCTCACTGTGCGGTTTCGCATTAGACAGCGCTAATACAGACTTGGGCCTCCACGTACCTTCGGGTATATTTGGGAGGAAAACTTTTAGGTGCTATCCATCCATAGTGAACCGAGTCAGTCGCCTTGAGATTGTGATACACCGAACACAGCATTCAGGGAGATTACATGCCCGTACTTCTTGGTTCGCCAAGAGGTGTTCTGCAGTTCATAGTTTCCTGGTAAACTATTTTTCCTAGCATTACCCTCCTTTTTTTTATTTTTTTTTGGATAAAATAAATCAGTAATCGTGGAAGAACATAATCCTAACCCCCGTCATTCGTGTAGATTAGGTTTAAAACCACCTTTACCACCGGAAGTTATTTCTGGTAGGCGAAGGCGATCACGATCTTCCGAATCAAGTACATTTCGTACCTCTGGTGAAACATCATTTTTTAATCCAAAGTTAGCCCAAATTGTTTCCACACATCCCAATTCATATACTGTTGTTGAAATGGAGTCTTCATAGCTACCCGTGATCACGATCCATTCAATCGCTGAGACCATACCTCCTGGACCCAACGTTGTTCAAACACACATTAATCCAGATCCTGTCTCTTCTTTGCCAGAATCTCTGAATCCTAAATCTAAACAGTCGGAAGTTGTTCCTACCTTGGTCATCCCACAAATTTCTATAGCCACTGAAACTCTTATATCGCACATTCAACCGTCTGAAATATATTTTGGGCCTGACGGTGAAGTTCTTCCTTCTGTTTTAATCACAATTGAAGAAATATGTCAACCTGATACACCCTTAAGTCAAACCCACTTTGGGGGAGACCTTTACCTATACCAGTCATTTCCTCAATCGTTTCCATCTGCTTTTGTTGATCCTATTGCCATTCAATCACCCATCGATTTTCGAGGGTATAAACTTGGTCAAACAACCATGTCTGAACCAACATACTTGGTTGGGTATGTTGTTCCAATTACATCAGCTCCTACCCTCGCTACTCCATCGATGTTCACAACATCACCAGAGTCATATTTGCATGGTGGCCCTTCGGTCCCAATAGGTTACAAATCACTATCTGGCACTTTCTCTGGTGCACCTTCACGTTCATGGTCTTTTCCAATGTCATCATCTGGTGTTTTAACTGGTAGTCCTATATTTAGTACTTAATGACTTGATTCATTCAATCCATCATCAGGGAAATATCAAGCAGGTCATTATGGGCCAATTCCTTTATCAATTGGACTCCCAACATTCGATGAACAATATTTTCCATCTTACTATCCTCCTTATGCTGGGGGGGAACCTTTGGTTACCAAATATGAAAATACCCAGTCACATTTTGGTCAAATTAATGTTGATTTAAATGTTTGTCAATGGCAGCCCACTCTGCCTATCCAACCACAAACAGTTGTCCAATCGTATCAACCAATTCAACCTGATACACCCACTTCAATACCACTTGTTAATACATATATACCCCTATTACAGCATCAAAATATTGTACATCAACCTTATCAGGCGAGTTCTTCAACTCAATATCATCAAATTTTGGGTCCACAAACTCAAAATCCTTTGGTTAATTTACAACAACCTGTATCGGGAATCATTTATTCACAAGCTAGTCCAACATTTTATGGGATGTCACAAACATAATCTAGTTATACATATCAAACAAATCCAACTTATACAAATTTGGGTTATAATCTTGGTGGACAGACCCCTTGGCAGCCACAGGCGCAAATTCCGCAAACTTAATTTCAACAAGTAACATATCCAGGTTTTGGTCAACAACACTCTCAAGCGTTTGCCATGAAAAACAACCCCTATCTGGGTTACCAGCAACAAATCCCATATGCCAATGCTCAAAGACCTGTTTCCCAAGTAATTACATCTTATCCTGGCTATGCTCAACCTGACCTTAATAGACAGTTTCCTTTTGTTGCAACCTTGGAATTACCAGATTTAAACCGGTTAACTAATGATCCTATCAATTATGCTCCTTGGTGGCCGGTGATACCACATAAATTATCCTCTGACATTCCTAAATTCAATGGAAACCCTGAAGAAGACCCATCAACTCATGTTATGACTTATCATTTGTGGTGTTCATCAAATTCCCTAAATGATGATTCTGTTCGATTACGTCCTTTCCAGAGAACGCTCATAGGTTTGACAGCTAAATGGCACATTGAACTACCTAGAGCTTCATTTAACAATTTCACTGCCTTAGCTACTGTCTTTTTGACCCATTTCCAGTTACCGATCAAATACGAAATTGGAACGGAACTCTTTACCAACTTCAAACAAAGTAATGCTACTCACATTTCAGATCATATTCATGAGTGGCATCGCTGTCGATGAATGGTTAAGAAATTTGTTCCTGGTCAGCTCCTTTCTGAATGGTTCATCAAATCCTTTTTACCATCTATAACAAAGGATGTGGCTAAAGGTGGCGTCGTCACAGAATAGCAAGTTATCACTCGTTTCTAGTATTTAGACTTGATTTATACTCAGTCCGGCATGCTCTATGAGAAAATACCAAATGCGCCACAATCTAATTTCAATGTTCCTCCTCAAATAAAGGACTCTCATGCTGGAGACAGCTTGATAGGCACTGTAAACACACATAAAAATACTACATCTGATCCTGCTCCTACTTCCGAAATAAACGCTGTCTCATTTGACAAAGGCAAAAGTGATAAGCAACCAGGAAGTAAGAAAAAGGGGAAATCAAAGAAAAAGAAAAATTCTAACCTACAGGAATGATCATCTAATCCACCGTCAGGACCACGGAAACCTTGTTATCCATGCATAATATGTAATGAGGAACACTTTTTTAGGGATTTTCCTCACCGTGCTAAAGTCTCAGAAATCATCAAGACTTCAAATGCATCAGCTATGTTGACATACCCATTTCCAAATCCAGACGCAAATTTGGTTGCTACGGATCCAGCTCCTAGTTCCCAAGTGTTAATGTTATCCAGTACAAAACCTTCATAAGATAGTTTGGTGTTGACGCGGCATAAAGACTATGGTAGTCCGACTGATCAACCTACTACCTTGAAAAGGAATCCTTCTAATGAATCAGTACCACCTCCAGTTATTCCTGAATTGACAATTAAGCCACCGAAGGGAGTAATTCATAAATCGACATATAATACTTGAGCAAGAGTTGCACAAAATTATAATATAGTTGAATATTTGGCTCAATCCCCTTCGGCTATGTCTGCTCTTGAGGTATTGCAAAATTTTCCTTCCCAGAAGTAGGCTTTATTGTCGGCCATTGGTGTAATTGATCCAACTAATTCTAATCTTGTCGTCTTTAATCATATGGGCTATGTGCCGCAACTACCAGCAGAATTGGCATTCTCCATCCAAGTAAATGTTCTCGATCACCTTGTTCATCGCACTATTATTGATGAGGGAGCATCTACGTGCATTATGTCTCTAAACTATTGGAAGTCACTTGGCTCGCCATGATTATCGTGATCATCAATGACGTTGAAGGCTTTTGATGGAAGAACATATAAACCTTGTGGTATTATTAATAGCCTGCAAGTTGAATTAGGGGGAAAAACAATAAGTATTGATGTTGAGGTTGTTGACAGACCCCTTGACTATAATATTTTACTTGGAAGACCATGGGTATATACGATGACTGCAATTTTTTCTACATATTTTAGAATGGTTTACTTTCCTCATAAAGGTACTATCACAGTCATTAATCAATTATCATTTTTTTCCTCCGCTTCACAAGTAACTGGAAGCGTTCCGTATATTCACTTACCCCAACTAGAAATCCAGAACATTTGTGTAGGACTCTTAAAGGATTCCCCTCTTATAGGAACCTTTGCATTACCACTGCCCGCGACATCAATAGAAATTGCAAGCATAGGGACCCGCTACATGATCTCTTCCACTCTATCTGGCTTAAGGAAGAGTACGAATGATTCTAATATTTTTATGTTGGATGATGTTTTACTGCTTAGCCCTATTGAGATACAATAGCAATCAATCTATTTGGCTTGGGCGACAAATCCGAAATCAACATCGCCGAGTGTTTGGGTTCATCATTCATTAGATTTTGGTACTCCATCTGATCCATTTTCCTCAAAATTTTTAACAGATGAAAATATTTTGGAAGCTATGATGGCAGAAGGAGAACCATGGGAAGATTATCATCATCGTTCCCATCTTCTAGATTATGAAGAAAATAATCTTACTGAACTATATCACCCATCCATTCAAAATTTCTTTTCGAATTATTTTCCAATTAATGCAATCAACTCTGAGCGAAACTTATCAAATATTGAAGAAACTATTTCTATTGATATTTCGACTAAACCTAGAATTGTAGAAAATATTCATGTCGGTGTATCTTGTTCTCCATCAGAACTTGATTCATATAACTCTCTTTTTCATGAATTTCATGACGTATTCGCTTGGTCTTAGGAGAAAATGCCAGGCATAGATACTGGTATAGTTGAACACACTATTAATATGTATCCTAATGTCAAACTGCTACATCAACGGCTTCATCCTATTCATCTGTAGAAAGTCGCTGCCATCAAAACAGAAGTTGAAAAACTTTTGTATGCTGGTTTCATTTACCCTGTTCCGCTAACTAAGTGGGTTTCCAATATCATTCTTGTTATGAAAAAACAAGGAACCATTAGAGTGTGCGTCGATTATCGGGATGTTAATCATGCTTGTCCAAAGGACAACTATCTTACACCCTTTATCGACCAAATTATTGATGATTGTGTTGGATGAAAAATATTTTCTTTCATGGATGGATTTTCTAGCTACAATCAAATCAATATCTGCCCAGATGACCAACATAAGACATCATTCATCTGTCCCCGGGGCACATTCGCATATCGGAAACCTCCATTCGGTTTAAAGAATTCTAGGGCAACTTTTCAGAGAGTAATGGATTATGATTTCAATGACATCAAGCACATTTTTCAACCATATTTAGATGATTTACCAGCGCATTCATGAAAATGGACTGATCACTTGATGCATTTGAGAGCCATTTTCTTACGATGTCGACACTACAAGATACGCCTCAATCCACACAAATGTGTGTTTTGTGTTGGTTCTGGTCATTTGCTCGGATTCGTAGTCTTAAAAGAAGGAATTTGAATAGATCCAATAAAGGTTCAGGCCATTCTTGATTTTCCTGCACCCTCAAACTTACTTCAGATACAGAAACTTCAAGGAAAGGCTAACTTCCTGAGAAGGTTCATTCCAAACTATGAAGAAATGGCTAAAGGATTTACTCGATTATTGAAAAAGGGGTTCCCTTCCATTGGGACCAAGTTGCACAAGCTTCTTTTGATGCTGTCAAGGACCATATTGTTTGAGCATCATTAATGTATCCTCCAAATTATCAGGATGATTATTTCTTATATATCGTCGCAGCTGAAATGACCATCGCTATGGTTTTGGTCCAAGTAGAAGATGGAATTGAACATCTGATCTATTATTTGAGTCGTAATATGAATGATATAGAAGTTAAGTACTCGTACGTGGAAAAGCTTGCCTTGGTAGCTTTTCAAGCTGTCTAAATATTTCACCATTATGTCCTGCTCTAAAAAATAAAAATAGTTTCGCATTGCAACCCCATGACTTACATTTTATCACATCAATTGCTGGGGGGGGGATATTCAAAACGGATCGTCATTTTGCAGGAATTTGATTTGGAATTCATCAAATCCAAGTCAAAGAAGTCTTTTTTGTTGCCTGAGCTTCTCTGCGACCTTCCCTCTAATAGTAATCCCACTATGTCGGAACCATCTATTCCAGATGAGTCTTTGTTTCTGATCAGATCATCTGATCCTTTGTATGGGGATTTCATCATTTATCTCCAAACCCAAAATTTTCAACCTAATACCTCTCTCTCTGATCAGTGACGTATTTGATACCAAGAAAAATATTATCTGATCGTCGGCGATACACTTTATCATCATGGTGTTGATACCATTTCAAGGAGGTGCTTCACTCATGAGGAGGCCGAAAAAGTGTTAAATGATTGTCATTTTGGGGCTTGTGGTGGAAATTTATCTGGTTATGCTACCACGCAGAAGATACTCTGCGCTGGTTACTTTTGGCCTACTATTTTTTGAGATTTCATCCTTGTAGTTAGAAATTTTCATGTGTGCCAAATTTATGACCATAAAATCTACAAACCACCAACACCAATGCATCTTGTTGTATTTGCTGGACCATTTACGAAATGGGGTATCGATTTCATGACCTGTAACCCTCCTTCATCTGAGGGGCATGGTTGTGTTATTGTCACAATCAACTATTTTACCAAATGGGCCAAAGCGATACCTACATTCAACAACATAGGACAAACAACTACATTATTTTTCTTCAACCATGTTATTGCACAATTTGGGGTCCCACAGGCTATAGTTACGGATCATGGGAAGCATTTTCGCAACCATATGATGTCTGAATTGACAGCCAAGTTAGGATTGTTGCATGATAATTATACTCCTTATTATCCACAATCGTATTGATAAGTTTAGGCTATTAAAAAAATTCTTAAATGAATGCTTCAACGAATGATAGGAGTCTGTAAAAGGAACTGGCACTTGATCCTATACTCCTCCTTGTGGGCGTATTGAACCTCATTGAGAAATGCTATCGGATTTACTCCTTTCAATTGGTGTATGGTCTGGAAGCTATCTTACCAATCCAATGCAAAATATCATCTTTAAAACTCACGATAGACTTGTTACCTGACACCTTTGAAGAAGACGCGCGTCTCCTTAACCTCATCCATCTAGATGAAACGTTTCATGAAGCCCAATTGGCCAACGAAGCACATAATATATGTATAAAGGTGCAATACAACAAAAATGTCCAGCCTCACATCTACTAACAGGGCGACATGGTCCTTCTTTACGACCAAGAAGCTGATGTAATTGGTACAGGGAAATTCGAGCCATTATGGCATGGCCTCTACATTGTCAAAAGAGTTCTTGCTAAAGGTGCCTACGAGTTGGTTGATTACGATGGGATTCCATTGGCACAGCCTAGAAATGGGTTGTATCTTAAACGTTACTATGCTTAATCATGAGCATAGTAATTTTTTGTTTATATGCTGTTGATTTGCATTCACTATATTAATTTGTTTTTTATGGTTTTCTTGACGTTAGTAATCCGATTTAAATTTTATGGCAGATGTCTGAATCTTCAGAACCATTTGTTGGATATGATGATGGTGCTAGTCACAGTACGAAAAATCTATCCTGTGTAGCGTGGGCCATTTTCGCTCCAAACGACGAGTTAGTGAGTTTTCAAGGGATTTTTATTGGTAGGTCGACGAACAATATCACTGAGTATAGCGTGTTGATCGAACTTCTCTCTGATCCCATTTCATTTTCTATTAACCACATAATCATAAGGTTAGACTCACAACTCGTGGTATTACAACTTGCTAGTGTTTATACTGTTATAAATCCAACACTTCTTAGATTTTTCCTAAGAGTTCGACTTTTGGAAAGACATTTTGATTTTGTTCAATATCAACACATTTCTAGAAATCTGAACACTCTAACTGATTCATTAGCTAATCAAGTTTTAGATAGACATTTGCGACATAGGTAAATAAAAAATTCACATCATTGAATAGGATTGCGCATTAAACATAGGAAAAACTCTGAAAACATATAGATAGATAGTTATAGGTTTTTTACAAACTTTGTGCCCAAGACACGTTGGTCATCTGACCTCAAAATGTATGCAAAAAAGTCATAAGTAAACTAGTGGTGCTCATGATAGCACGCTATAGATCTAGCAATCCTCCAAAGCAACTGCATCCAATGGTTAGGAACCCCAATTTTGTGTCACTGCAGTCGCATGGGAAGCTCTTCGATCTGGCAATCCGGAATCCCGAAGGTCAACCCCTCTATGTGCTGCTGGATCTCGGCAAGAGTCTCAGCCATATCAAGGTCCTGAAGGACTGCACTCCTGATAGCCCTCTCTGTTGGAGCATCCACTTCACGCTCTGGTTCCTCTATTGGTTGAACGCGACTGATATCTGCATTACATTAAAACATTTTTTTTAGTCTTGGAAAGAAATCAAAACACAAAAACATTTGTGTAAACCTTATAAAAATAAAAAAACATGGTCAAATCAATCTTACCTATTGCACCCCACTGAGCACCTTCTGGTAAAACTAGATCTGGATCTCCTCGAAAGTCAATGCCTGCATATGCATATTTGTTGATGGCAACAATATGTCGGCGGAACCAGGCGAAGAATGCAGTTGAGAACAAAACGGTCGATTGGCCTAAATGCCGACCCATGAGTTCTACCCATCTCTGCATTCGAGGATCTCTAAGACTAGATATATTCAATGTTACATGTTGTGGTTGCATCAGTGGAATCCGTTTCAAAGCAAAGGAGATAAGGATTGAACCATAACTGAAATTTTTCTTCCTTCCCCCCTTTGCTTTATTTAGTTGTTCCTTTATCTGAGATAGAACAACTTCAGACTAGTTGAAAATTGTTGGCTCTAAACATTCCAACGCATACTGCATGTAGGATCTGTTTGCTACATGGAGTGTAACAGTGCCGGCAAGTTTAGAAATTGTGAAAAGGATGGTTCTCAGAGACAAATCCCTGACATCAAGGATTTTTATTTTTCCCTATTTTCTAGGTTCTGACCTCAGATAGCAATACTGCATAACATAATCCCTCATTGTTTCTCCTCCAACGGTAGATCCTGTGAGTGAAATTGGAAAACCTCTCCTTAACAAACCTGTGAGAAAATACACATCCTCAAATGTTATGGACAACACTTGATTTTTTATGTGAAATTCCTCTATCACTGGATCCCATGCTCGAACAAGGTACTCCAAGAGTTCTATCTGTTACCTCATTCCCGACAATTTAAAGTACGTAAACAGCCTGCAATCCCTTAAAGCTCTTACAGTACCCAGATCATTCAAGGCAATCATATCTTGTTCTTCATGTTCTATTTCTCTCCATGTAATCATCATTATTATCCAATGGAAACCTAAAAATCAACCACAAGATCCATTAGATACCATTCATTGCAAAAAACTAGGCAAATTTTGGACACAGCATGAAAACAAAAAACTTGAACTGCGCCCAACACACTCCCTTGGTTGAGACATTGCATTGGATATGCAGATACCCTTCACTGTACCTATTATGCAATGCAGATTTCGATGTACAAGGGTGCGTTTCCCTCATTTTGGGCAAAATTTATCCTAGGGGCCTGAAAACCCTAAAAATTTGCAAAGAATGGAAATGAAATGACTACTGAAAGAAAGAGGAAGTTTTTACTACTGACTTGGATCAGACGGTGATGAAATCCATCCACAGAAACGACCGCAATCCATGACTGAAGTTCAAGGGAAAAATCAAGTTCAGAGCTCCAAAATGCAATTGATAACTATGGAATGGTAAGAATGAATAGTGAAACTGCTTTACATAGTCATTTATTTACTTTCAAGTTAAATTTATTGCTAGGACTATAGTTTTATTATGTTTTTTATCATGAAATAGGTATTTTTAATCCATTTGATGTTGTTCTGAATAGGAAATACAACTGACGAACATATTATTTGTGCAGATTTATTTCAAAGAAGGACTTGACCACAAAGCATACTTTTTCTCCTTATTTTTCGAGCTTTGATAAAAATGAAAAAGGATTTGAAGCACACTTTTATCTCTTTTTCGAGCTTTGATAATAGCGAAAAAGGAACCCTTGGAGTCTTCTTTCAGCTCTTTCCAGACTCCAATAATGTGAAAATATTGCCAAGCACTTGTCATTTCGAGCTCATTAAAGTAAATTAATTGATATCTACTCAGTATAAGTTTAACCCTTTTCCAGATTATTTACGAAAAAGGAATACCTTGGTTAAACATGACCAAAGAAGTTCTTTCAGATATTATTTTACACTTTTTCGGATCTGAGAGACAAATTTACAAAAAATTACTTTTGGAGTCCTCTTTCATCCTCTTTTTCAGACTCTCTAAACATGAAAAAGTACCAATCTATCACTGTCATTAATCTCATTAAAACATAAAATAGCAACGGGCTTGTCAATCATGGCAAGAATCAAGTTTCATTCATCGCTAGACTCGTTAAATTATTAAATAGCGATACTTAATTCTTTATTCGCCTGAAGGGTTGAATTATAGATCAAGAAAATGTTATCCTCCTCAAGCTTGCTAAAAAATAAAGAGGTACTGTTCGAAAAATGACTGGGGAAAAATTGGGAAAAGTAAGCAAAGTTTCTTTTTGGTAGCAAGTCGCTCTTGAACATGACACTTTTTTCACTCAATGTCTGTGACTGTTTGGGTTGGGTAATCATCTTGATGGTTCATTAACACCTATGGTTCATCATACCTTCACTTTGGTTTTGGGTCAATGCTACCAACTCATCATAGTGTCGCTGATATGTTCAAGAGAATTCATCCAGTGATTTAGAAGTCATCCATCTGCTATAATCGTAAACCTTCACTTTCATGACCATCATCCCTGAAAATTGCTATATCAAGTCATACCCTTGTCTCTGAAATCAGTAAATCCAGTTTTGCAATAAGGCGACTTCCTATTGACTACAAATCAATATCCAGGAAGTTCACTTGGAAACATCAGATTCCAATACCATGAGGCTTGTTACAGTATCGAAAAGATCCTCGCTTCTAGACTTTTCATCGAAATATTTTGTTTGGCGTTCGACATCAAATCATATATTCACACCTTGAAAAATGTACTGCAGTACCTTGAGGGCCATTAACATTAATGGTGGTTCTCTCGCGTTTGTTAACAGCTTACATTATTGGCTGGTAATCAAACGATGTCTTTCCATGTTCGATAACAAATCATATATTCGCATGGCTATACTTGTACCCGAATGATCGAGTGAATGAGATAAGAAGACCCCGGATCTAGTTTCAGCCATCTAGGCTATGATTTTAGGATTGTTGTACACATCATCTGTACAGTGACCTTACATGCAGATTTTCATCCAAACATGGGCCTATATCTGTAGGCGATGTTTGCATCCGGGAAACATTCCAATGTAGATGACTTTCTAGATTATGTACATATTATTAGATTATTGTATCTTCTGTTGTTTCAGTGCTCTTTCTTGCAAGAAGCATTCAGCTATTTGAAACTGCTTGAAGTTGAGGCTGTAGTGGAAGCTACAGAAAGGAGCCATTTGGAGGCGACTAAAACAAGTAAGCATCCAATCCTCTCTGTGTATCTGTTCTGAGTTAGGAAAAAGGGTAGTGCAGTCTTTCACATGTTGTTCTAGACTAGACACCGGTCTAGGGAAGCGTAGTTTATCCGTAGACTACAATTTTGACCCAACAACGCTATACTCAATGATATTGTTCGTCGATCTACCAATACAAATCCCTTGAAAATTCACTAACTCAACGTTCGGAGCGAAAATGGCCCACGCTGCAGAGGATAGATTCTGCGTACTATGACTAGGACCATCAGCATTGTTGTGCCTCAATCTAGTCTCCTAAACTGAGTTCATTTAATTGTCAACCAGGATTTGTAAACTGCTGAAGTGAAATGTACCATATGTACCTAGGTTCTTGTTTCCTAGTGTGTTGTATGTAGTGTTTTGTGATGTTTTGGTCTTTTATGTTGATTTATGATGTTTTTGGTCTTTTGAAGTTTTATGTTTGCCTAGAAAACTAATGAAAAGAGAGTGGTAGTCAAAAACACAGTTGAGCCTAATGTATGGAATGGCAAATGTAATCAAAAACACTGGAACAACATCTAAACTATGACTGAATAGAAACAAGAGCTTGATGATGACTTTTTAAACAAATGACACAAACTAGACTTTGAGAAATGATCACTTAAATATGCAAATTTTCTAACTAGACAATCAGACACTAATCATGATGCAACATTCTATTCTAAACTCATCTATTCATGACTAATTTCTAGTTCTATTCTGCAATTTCAATTGAAGGTCAGAGTCTACTCTTCAAGAGTTATTGGTTTCTTTTCAGGGTAGTTCTGTTGAGGAAAAGCTCTGTTTATAGTGAGGAATTTGCAGAGATATTTCAGACCTTGTAATGATGTTATCTTTTGTTCCTAAAGTTATGGATCACTGATAGTTTTCAGAACAAAAAGATATTTGTAAATAATGAAGGCTGTCTTAGGAATCCTATCAACTAAAATGATCTACCGTGCAAAGGGTGACAGTGTGACTATGAGATATGAATGCAATGAATTGATTTAAACATGAGCTTAAGATGCTTCTAAACTAGAACAATGTTAAACCATAAGCCATCATCATACTTTGAAATGAAGTAGCTGGACATGAATTAAATGCAAAATGAAACTCCGGAGCATTCTAATTAACATGCACTATCCTATGAAGTTACACAATCAATTTGTTCATCATGAGGGATATTTTGGAAGAGTTCCTTCTTGTGGAAGAGGTAGAACAATTTTGACTGTGGACTTGTATGCAATTGAAAGCAAATGAACCGAAAGCAAATGAAACTAAGTTGTCACATCACAGTCATATCTTGAACTTCTTAAGGATGTCTTGGAAGAATTTCTTCTTGTGGAAGAGTGATTAGGACAAGTGCAACTATGATAGTGAAGACTAAAAACTACAACTAATTCCTATGACACTATAGCTATTCATCATTCATTGTTAAGATTTATTGGAAGAATGTCTTCTTGTGAAATAACTATGATGAATATAACTACAGTCTCTAGTTAAAAACAGATACAACTCCTATCCTACAGTACCATAGTCATTAAACATTCATCGTTTTGATTTATTGGCAAAGTGTCTTCTTGTGGAAGAACTGGAACGAATATGGCTACAGTAGCTAGCTAAAACAAATACAAATCCTATCCTACAGTACCATAGTCATTAAACATTCATCGTTTTGATTTATTGGCAAAGTGTCTTCTTGTGGAAGAACTGGAACGAATTATGGCTACAGTAGCTAGCTAAAACAAATACAAATCCTATCCTACAGTACCATAGTCATTAAACATTCATCGTTTTGATTTATTGGCAAAGCGTCTTCTTGTGGAAGAACTGGAACGAATTATGGCTACAGTAGCTAGCTAAAACAAATACAAATCTAACTGATATCCTACAATACCATAGTCATCAATCATTCATCATTTTGGTCTGTTGGAAGAATGTCTTCTTATGGAAGAACTGGAACGAATACGACCACAATATATAAAACACAGTAACTACTAATTCAATATGCAAAACGTAAAGACAGCTAGGAAAAACTTATCTAGTTTACGCTAAGGAAATCCGTTCAAGGGGCAGGGGCCCTCTACCACTTGACGGCATTCGACTTCACAATTAAATCACGCCTTCAAGATAATTTTGTATGCTCCATTAACAATGCAATAGTCTGAACATAATGCTCTGTGTCTTAAAAGACGTAACACAGAGTTTACACCAAAATCTAGCAGCAAATCTACACAAAATTTCTAACTAAGCTCTCGGCCTAGTCAAGAGTTTATAAAGTAAATGCAAGTAACAATAATTACAATAATTTAGGAATGATGTCTTCCTAATCCAAATCATCTTAGGAGTCTTTGAGGTGGCTGCGTAAAAGAGAAAAGACACCTGGACTGTAACAGTCCTAGTAGAAGTCTTTCTTCACAAATGTGTTCCCACGTGCATAACCGTACCCAGAATTCATTTCCTCTTCCATGACGAGCAACACACCATGTAGGCACGACGTGGATCATGCCCATATGCGTTTTTCCTCAAGAGGCCACCTGGAACATGCTCAAACATAAAGGTAGCCGCAGAATCGCCGGTTAGCTACAGAATGCCTGCATTCTGCAGCTAGTTCCGGTCAAAATGCTTAACAATGGCAACAATCACAAAATTCAACAAGTCAGTCATGTAAACCATTGTAGAAGTAATTTTAACTATTTTTATTGATCAATTGGGTTTAAAATGGAAATGGAAAAGGGAAAAATGAGGTAAAATGAGGTGAAGGAAAGCACAAATTTGAGGCTAAACATACCCCCACTGCTGTCTCTTTGCATGTCCTCATGCAAATTATCCTATGAATTCTGAGGCTTCTGCAAGGACATCTAATCCCCTTCTTTTCCTTTGTCTGCATGCTAAAGGCCTTCTGGGTTTCCTGATCACAAGTTTGAACCTGAGGTTTGTGAGTGCTCTGATCAACTTTCTGCTCCTTGTCTTCATCTTCTCATTGGTTCTCTCCACTTTGTCTATATGCAGGGATAAGGTTGAGTTCATGTCAGTCTTGAGCTTGATTTGATCTTTGAGAATTTCATTTTCATTTCTGATGTGTCTATTCAACACTTCCAACTCATACCTATCCCTCCTCAATATATCAATTTCAGTTAGTGGAGGACTGGGGGTTCTCTCTTCTCTTTCTGAAGCTGTTCTCTCTAGAGTTTCCACATAATCATAGATTTCCTGTTGAGCAGGATCAATCTCAGGGGTGCCTTCATAAAAATCTTCATCATCATACTCTTCCATATATGTTTCTTCATCTTCAATATTGATTACCCCTGTTTGTTTGATTGATGTTTTCTTCAGTTTTCCTTTTAATCTGTGGCTTCTCCTAAGTTGAGAGGAACCCTCCCCTTTTTCCATAACAAATTCCTTGATTTCCTTCTCTGCCTTGAGTTGACTCTTGATTCTAGTCAACTTCTCCAGAATGACTTCTTCACTGCTTTCTTGAACCGGTTTGTCAATTTTACCTGTTGGAGTCCTCCATCTCCTACTTCTCTTTGTGGCTTGTGGTTCAAGTGATAGTTCTTTTGCTTCCTCAAAATGATTTCTTATTAAGAAATCACCCCATGTATCATTTGATTTAGATAGATGATGCTCAATTAAAATTTTTACTAACCCATGATGATTCAGGGTTGTTTCCAAAAGCTGAACTCTTCTCTGAACACAGGAAGCCATTTTCTTCAGACTTTGATACAAGAAATATGGTAAATTCAAATCTTCTCCTAGAAAATGCAACATTAGTCTCATATGGTAGACATAAAATGTCCCATACCTACCCTCACATGTAACAATTTTTTGTAAAAGAAGTAGTATATTCCTCCATTTGCTCTTCAATGCTGAACTGGGAATTCCCTTCTTGAACACACTAACATCCATGTTTGGTGATTTTAGGATTTGTTTCCATGAGTCATTATGGAATTCCCTATTTTTAAACCATCTTTCCCCAGCTCTGGATAATCCTGTAGCCTCTGCTATAAAAGCTTCATTAACAGTAAACTTAACATCTCCTATTTCAACCTCAGTGCCTTTGAATGATCTAGCAAACGTTTTGGTGACTTCCTTATGGCAACCATTAAACTTTTCCAAGAATTGGAGCCATCCTATTTGTTGTAGCATCTCCTTGCATTGTGGATAACCTTCTAAATATTTTGATCCTATAGGCTCAATCCTTACGATGAAACCCATGATTTTTCACTATCAATTAACACTCTTCTCTATCCACAAAACAATGGCTTTTACTTTCGGATTAAAATGGCTTCAATATCTAAAAAAAATGGCTTCAATTTTGGAAGAACATACCTTTGAAATAGCTACAGTCTTAAAAATCTCTGGTTTGTATGCCTCTGTTTTGGAAAATGCCTTCGAATCCTCGGACTGATGTACTTCTGTTGAACCTTGGAATGATATGGAAGCAATTTCAATTTTCGGGCTAATGTGTCTCTGATAGACAGTGGTAGATGATTTCAAATTTCTTTTTTGTGCAATACCTCTGTTTCTGGTAACAGACGACTTCAAACTCAATCACTGAAAAACGCTTCTGTTTCTAGTAACACCAGACTTCAAACTCAACCTCTGTCTCTAATAGCAAATGGTATGCTTCAAATTCAACACTACAGCCTCTCTGTCTCGGATAACAATAACTTCAAAACCAGTCACTACCACACCTCTGTCTTTGGTAATAACAGACTTCAAACTTCAATTACTACCATACCTCTGTTTTTGGTAGCAAAGTCTTCAATTTTAGCACCTCTGTCTTCTGGTAGCAACAAGCTTTAAACTCTTCACGGCCACAATTCTGTGTTGACAGTGCAATGCTCCGAACTTTGTTCTCAATGATATGCTCTCTGTTCAGTGAGTTCTCACACCGTTATGCTTGCAATGTACCTCTTCTGTTCTGTCCCTGATGATAATAATGCTTCTGCCTTCGGAATGTAATACTGGCTACGAAATGACGTTATGGCAAATGGTCACGGCATAGAGTGGTGAAGTGAGGTGGAGGAATGCATTAATGATTTGAGGAGACAACGGAGGATTTACGACGGCAGGAAAAATCTTCATCATTAAAGAACTTGGTTAAGAGTCGTGGGAATTTCAAATGATTTGGCCGTTCCACCGCTCAAATGCTATTGTATAGAAAATTTGAATTGGAAGTTTTAATACAAAGTCTATAGAGGGTTTTGTTTGGTGTTTGATCAATAAAATAATTAAAACAACTCTTTGAATAATTTCACAACTAAACTATGCTAAATTTTCATGAATTGCCATCGTAATTTAAATTTGTTACATCTGCCCTTGATGTTTGTGTAGCCTTTGTCTTCTCTGCTCATCTTTGGAGGAATCTTTCACTATTTTCTTGATGTCTTTGATTCATGAATTCTCTGGATCACTTTGTTGTAACTCTGATGTCTGCTGGTTGATGTCTTCAGGATTTGTAGCTGTGAAAAACTATCGGGCTGCAGAAAGGCCGATCAGCTACAGAATGTACACTGAGTTGCAGAATGTCCCTGTAGAACACTTTTATTATGAAAATGAAATGTTTCTGGGAGATGGGTGAAATGTTTATGAAAATGGATGAAATGGATGATGGATTATGAAGTGGATAATGAAATAAGAATGGATTTAGTTCATGGAATGAAGGAACATAAGGGTTGTACTGCAATTCATGGCATATTTTTATTCACTTGCAGCAAGATGTCAAATTCTATGTTTTGACATGAAAATGAAGTGAATGGAAGATGGAGTGAAATGAATGAAATGGAATGGAGTGAAATGAATGAAATGGAATGGAGTGAGATATGAATGATGGATGAGATGAAGTATGGATGGATAGTGAATGGAATGAGATGAAATGAATCATAAGTACTATGGCACTGAACTTATGATTTTTATAACAACTGCTTAGAAACAAAAATGGGAAAAGTTAGAGTGTCAGAGAAAATCTGATTTTCACCCTATCTTTTCTGTATAAACATGCCAATCAGTGATTGGTTTTCATGTTTATACCTTTATTTTTTTATTTATTTTTATTTATTTTTTTTTATTATTTTTTTTTTATTTATTTTTTTTTCAAAAGAGAAATGCTTCAGAAAATTTAATCAAGTTGATGAAGAAGAGAGACTCTTCTTCATTAACTTCACATCATTGTCTCCTTGGAACTTCTTGACAAACTCTTCTCTTGAGAGTGGCTTGTGGTATAGCTTCAGCCTATGGCCATTCACAAGAAAAGTGACCTCCTCTTCATCTATAGTTCTGATTTTTACTGCCCCATTATCAAAAATTCGAACAATTTCATATGGCCCAAGCCAATGTGTCTGAAATTTCCCTTGAAAATCCTTGAATTTTGAATCAAACAAGAGAGCCCAATCACCCTCTTTAAATTTCTTCTCCTTGATGTACTTGTCATGCCATCTACCCTTTGCTGTTGGACTAGACTTGTTTTCTGAACTGCATCTTGTCTGATCTCATCCAATTCATTAATTTGCTCCAGTCTATGCTTTTGTGCCTCCGTTAGATCAAGTCCTAGCTGAACTGCCATCTTGAATGTTTGGATTTGGAACTCTATAGGAAACAAAACTTGCTTTCCATAAACAAGCTCATAAGGAGTATGGCTTGTTGTGTTTCTCCATGTAGTTCTATAGGCCCACAAGGCTTCAGGAAGCCTATCTACCCAATCTCTTCTATGTAGATGAACAGTCTTTGTTAGGATACCTTCAATGACTTTGTTAGTGGATTCCACTTGACCATTTGCTTGTGGATGATAAGGAGTAGATGTTCTATGTCCGATTTTGTACTTCTCCATCATTTGCTCCACTAGCCTTGATGTAAATTGAGCTCCTTGATCTGTAACAATTTCCCTTGGGACACCAAAACGAGTAAAAATATCCTCAAAAAAAAAAGTAACTACAGATGATTCATTAGCAACAAGTAATGGTTTAGCTTCTACCCACTTAGTAACATAATCAGTGCAAACTAATATGTATTTCTTTTGTCTAGATGGAGGACTAATAGGTCCTACAAAATCCAAGGCCCATTTTTCAAAAGGTTCAATGTGTACCTGAGGTTGCAATGGCATCTCACCTGAAGGAGAAGGTTTCCCTACCCTTTGGCAACTGTCACACCTTTTGACATACTCCCTCGCATCTTTAAACAAAGATGGCCAATAATATCCTAAATTAAGGATTTTATAGGCTGTCCTCTTATCTGCAAAGTGTCCGCCACAAGGTTCATCATGACATGCCTTGAGAATTTCAGGCATCTCATCTTCACGAACACACCTTCTAATGATCAAATCTGAACCTGCCTTGTACAACTCATTAGCGACCCATGAATATCTTGCACTATCATTAATGATTTTTCTTTTATCCCTTGCATTCATAATTGAAGGAAATTTTCCTGAAACTAAATAATTAGCAATATCAGCAAACCATGGAGTTTGAGTAGAAACTGCAAAAAGATATTCATCAGGAAATTGATCTTCAACCTGAGTGTCATCTTTGATATTTTGAATTCTAGACAGGAAGTCAGCCACAGTGTTTTGTTTTCCAGGCCTATCTAGAATAGTAATGTTGAATTCTTGCAATAATAACAACCAACTTATAACTCTACCATTAGTGATTGATTTATTCATTAAATATCTAATGGCAGAATGATCAGTGTGAATAAAAGTTTCATAGCCGGTTATATAGTGTCTAAATTTGTTAATGGCGTGAACAACAGCTAAAAACTCTTTTTCAGTTACAGTATAGTTTAACTCTGCAGGAGTCAAATTTTTACTGATATAATAGATGGCATAGGGAATTAAATCTTTCTGTCCCAATACTGCTCCCAGAGCTGTATCGGAAGCATCCGTCGAGATATGAAAAGGTAACTTCCAGTTAGGTCCCCTTAATATAGGTGCTTCAGAAATTTTGGTTTTCAGGGTTTCAAAAGCTAACTGGCAATCAGAAGTCCACTTAAATTCACAATCTTTGGTGAGTAATTTGAAAAGAGGAGATGCTATTTTGGTGAAGTTTTCAATAAATCTCCGATAGTACCCCGTAAATCCTAGAAAACTTCTTACATCTCTTTGACAACTTGGAATGGATAGGTTAGAAATAACTTCAACTTTCGCTTCATCAACTCTAATCCCATCCCCTGAAATGTGGTGCCCTAAAACAATACCTTCAGTAAACATCATAAAACATTTTTCATGACTAAGAGAAAGGCTTGCTTCTTGACATATTTTTAGGACTTTTTCCAAGTTTTCTAAAGCCTCTTCAAATGTATCCCCATAAACTGTAAAATCATCCATGTACACCTCTACACAGTCATGTATCAGATCAGAAAAAATTCCTAATACTTCCCTTTGGAATGTTGCAGGTGCATTGCACAATCCAAATGGAAATACTCGGTAGGCATAGGTACCCCAAGGACAAGTAAATGTGGTTTTATCTTGGTCTTCAAGTGCTACTTGGATTTGATTGTAACCACTAAATCCATCCAGGAATGAAAAGTACTTTTTACCTGCTATTGTATCTAATACTTGATCTATGAAAGGTAAGGGAAAATGGTCTTTAAGAGTAGCTTTATTCAGTTCTCGGTAGTCAACACACACCCTCCATTTTCCATTTTTCTTAGGTACAATTACTAAAGGGGAAACCCACTGACTATCTGAAATAGGATAGATGAAGTTAACATTTAACAATTTTTGTAATTCTTCCTTGACAATTTCCTAAGATTTGGATTCATCCGTCTTTGAGGTTGTCTGATTGGTTTGCAATTTGCCTCTATATAGATGTGATGAGTACAAGTCTTGGGACTTATCCCTTTCATGTCAGTGTATTCCCATGCATATGCAGAAGAATGTCTCTGTAATACTTTGACTAGTTCTTCTTGTTGAGATTTTTCCAGGTTTTTGTTTATATTCAAGGTCTTGCCTGGAAAAATTTCACTTGTAGAACCGCCAAATTTGTCCATAGAATGAAGAGACATCTGTCTAGATGACAAGAACTCAATATTGGATTTCTCTTGAAATGATTCTTGTTTGTGCTCTGGAGAAGATTCAAAATTTTCTAGAGTATTCAGAATTTGATTATCTTCACTAATTTCTGAAATTGTGAAGAGTGGTTGCAAATATTCTTCATCCTCTATCCATTGAGTGTCATCTAGATCCGTAATTGTCCTAGCTGGAGGATATAAAGTGAATTTCTTTGTTGAACTTCCATCAGAAATATACATATCACCGGACCTACAACTAATAAAAGCATCAGCTGTAGCTAACCAAGGTCTTCCTAGTATAACAAGATGGCCTCCTAGATTATTCTTGGGTGTAAGGATCATGAAATCCACAGGGTACTCCCAAGAGTCTAGGGACACTGGAATGTCTTCTATTACCCCATCTGGTCTGATCACAGATCTATCTGCTAGTTGTAATAGTGTGGGTGTAAAGAGAATATTAGGAAGTTTCAGCTTGTCCATGATTTGTCTACTCATGATATTTATTGCTGCTCCTAAGTCAATGAGTGTGTTTTGAATTTCAATTCCATTGATGTGAATTTTGACAACTGGATTTCCTGGGTCAAGGTACTTTGGAATAGTAATCTTATCCATCATAATGTCTGCTATTTGTCCTACCAGTTGAATTTTCTTGGTTTCTCTTATTCTTTTCTTTGTTGTCTTCATACTCAACTCCTTTATTGTTTTGTCTAAAATTGGGATTTCCTTGATGGCTTGCAATAATGGAATTTTAATGCAAACATTTCTCAATTCATCCAAGAAATCATAATTAGGCACCATTATTTGTTTTCCTACACCTTTGTCAATTTGTAATCTTTCCGGAAAGGGAGGTATAGAAGTAGATGTGGATGGTTGCTCTAATACTGGAGTTGGGCTTATTGGATCTTTTTGTTTCAGTTTTTCAATGTTTTGGCCTTGAAAGGATGTTTCTTCCTCAAGACTTTTATTAACCCGTAGGGAGTCTTCCTCATAATCATCTTGTTCTTGTATGATCACAGAAGGTTTCCTCTTCTCAAGTATCCTTCCAGACCTAAGTTGAACATCACTAAGGTCTAGAGGAGTAATTAAATAAGTTGGAAATTGTTGTCCTTCTAACATGTATGTATTCTGAGGATTCTTATTATTGGGGTTTGGTATGGGCTGAGCTGGTAATTGATTGGATTTTTGAGGGAATGGTAATGGAAATGGTTGATTTTGATGAGGTTGGTTCTGATGATGTTGTTGAGAATTTTGTTGAAAATTTTGTTGAAGATTTTGAGGAAAATTTTGTGGGTATGGTGGATAGGATGGTGGATACCGATAATATGGAGAGTATCTTCCATAGGGACCTTTTGATCCTTCTGCCCAAGCTTGTGATTGATTTTGAAATTGGGGCCAAGGTTGCTGCCAAGAATTCCAAGGTGGAGGTTGATTATACATTTGATCATGAAATCCCTGTGTTTGAGGTCCCTGCCAAGGTCTTCTAGATACAAAGTTAAGAGATTCTGTGGAATCTGTAGGAGTTTCTTCTTGAAAAATAGCCTTGAGACCAGGAAGAGAAGGACAATTCTTGGTCTCATGTTTCTCGGAACAAATAACACAGGTTTCTACAACTTTTACATCCAAAGGGCACTCTCTCAAGGCATGTTTCTTCCTACATTTGGGACAAAATATTGCCAAGGCATCAGATTCAGCCTTTTGCTTGTTTTATATCTTGAGGGTGTCTATTTGTTCACTAAGACTCCCTAAGATGTCAGATTTAAAATCATCAAGCATGTGTCCTATTTCTGATCTACTTACTGTCCCAGAAGCAGATTTACTTGCTCTCGCAAGAGCAGGATCTCTTGGACCTTTGACAGTTTTGGATTTCCCTCTGGAAAGGTTGATACATAACTCAGATATTTCAGGTAATGTGAGTTGTG
The DNA here is from genome assembly GCA_034641835.2 of Pinus albicaulis. Lineage (NCBI taxonomy): Eukaryota > Viridiplantae > Streptophyta > Pinopsida > Pinales > Pinaceae > Pinus > Pinus albicaulis. The sequence goes on from JAXQQM020067978.1 coordinate 109,376, forward strand.
ATATATCCCCTTTTCCCATCATGTTAAGGATATCCAACCATTCATCCCTAATGGTTTTCAACAAAAGAGATTTTAAAGTGTCTTGATCTAGGTTTTCCATTTGTGCCCTTTTTATGTTGTATTTAAATCTTTCCAACAAATCTTCTAAGTTTTCATCTTCTTTTTGTAACATCTTGAACACTTCTTTTTTATGATTAACCGGCATACAATAATCCAAGTATCTCTCTAGAAATGCTTGTTTCATGTCTTCCCATGTCCTAATGGAACTACTGCTTAAGCTCATAAACCACTTCAATGATGCTCCTTTCAGAGTTGAAGGAAATAATTTCAATTGTTGGGCATCTTGAAGGTAGTCATAAGTCCTACACAGTACTTCAAATTCGAATAAGAAAGTTTCAGGATCCTCAGTTTTAAGTCCATAGAAGTTCGGAAGGACATAAGGTGAAATGTTTTTCATGGTTGTATTGGTTTCTCCATCAAGTATAGGGAACCCAAAAGAGATTCCTATTCTACCTCTTCCTCCATCTGCACCTCTACCTCCTCTTCCTCCTTCTCCTCTACCTCTTCCTCTACCTCCTCCAAATGTGTTTTCTCCATTAACAACTCCTCCTCCTCCTTCTTCTGCCATGGTTGACTCTCCTGTGGAAGTAGAAAGGTTTTTATCCTCAACAAAGGTTTTTGGATCCTCTTCTATGGCAGGTTCAGTGGATGAAGTGGATGGTTTCTCTAATGGAATAGGTGACCTTAGATCTTCTAGAAGTCCAGGATCAGTAAAGGATGGAAGATGGGTTTGAGTTGAAGGTGTACTAGTTCTGGATCTGGATGAAACAAGTGGTGTTCTAGATGTCAAACTTCTGCCTCTGCTACTTATAAATCTTCCTCTTGAATCTCTCTTCCTACGCATAAAATTGTTTTTGGATGCTAAGAAACAAAGGTTACCTAGTTTTCACTTCCCCGGCAACGGCGCCAAAATGTTGTGCCTCAATCTAGTCTCCTAAACTGAGTTCATTTAATTGTCAACCAGGATTTGTAAATTGCTGAAGTGAAATGTACCATATGTACCTAGGTGCTTGTTTCCTAGTGCGTTGTATGTAGTGTTTTGTGATGTTTTGGTCTTTTATGTTGATTTATGATGTTTTTGGTCTTTTGAAGTTTTATGTTTGCCTAGAAAACTAATGAAAAGAGAGTGGTAGTCAAAAACACAGTTGAGCCTAATGTATGGAATGGAAAATGTAATCAAAAACACTGAAACAACATCTAAACTATGACTGAATAGAAACAAGAGCTTGATGATGACTTTTTAAACAAATGACACAAACTAGACTTTTGGGAAATGATAACTTAAATATGCAAATTTTCTAACTAGATAATCAGACACTAATCATGATGCAACATTCTATTCTAAACTCATCTATTCATGACTAATTTCTAGTTCTATTCTGCAATTTCAATTGAAGGTCAGAGTCTATTCTTCAAGAGTTATTGGTTTCTTTTCAGGGTAGTTCTGTTGAGGAAAAGCTCTGTTTATAGTGAGAAATTTGCAGAGATATTTCAGACCTTGTAATGATGTTATCTTCTGTTCCTAAAGTTATGGATCACTGATAGTTTTCAGAACAAAAAGATATTTGTAAATAATGAAGGCTATCTTAGGAATCCTATCAACTAAAATGATCTACTGTGTAAAGGGTGACAGTGTGACTATGAGATATGAATGCGATGAATTAATTTAAACATGAGCTTAAGATGCTTCTAAACTAGAACAATGTTAAACCATAAGCCATCATCAAACTTTGAAATGAAGTAGCTGGACATGAATTAAATGCAAAATGAAACTCCGGAGCATTCTAATTAACATGCACTATCCTATGAAGTTACACAATCAGTTTGTTCATCATGAGGGATATTTTGGAAGAGTTCCTTCTCGTGGAAGAGGTAGAACAATTTTGACTGTGGACTTGTATGCAATTGAAAGCAAATGAACTGAAAGCAAATGAAACTAAGTTGTCACATCACAGTCATATCTTGAACTTCTTAAGGATGTTTTGGAAGAATTTCTTCTTGTGGAAGAGTGGTTAGGACAAGTACAACTATGATAGTGAAGACTAAAAACTACAACTAATTCCTATGACACTATAGCTATTCATCATTCATTGTTAAGATTTATTGGAAGAATGTCTTCTTGTGAAAGAACTATGATGAATATAACTACAGTTTCTAGTTAAAAACAAATACAACTCTTATCCTACAGTACCATAGTCATTAAACATTCATCGTTTTGATTTATTGGCAAAGTGTCTTCTTGTGGAAGAACTGGAGCGAATTATGGCTACAGTAGCTAGTTAAAAACAAATACAAATCCTATCCTACAGTACCATAGTCATTAAACATTCATCGTTTTGATTTATTGGCAAAGTGTCTTCTTGTGGAAGAACTGGAACGAATTATGGCTACAGTAGCTAGCTAAAACAAATACAAATCCTATCCTACAGTACCATAGTCATTAAAAATTCATCGTTTTGATTTATTGGCAAAGTGTCTTCTTGTGGAAGAACTGGAACGAATTATGGCTACAGTAGCTAGTTAAAACAAATACAAATCTAACTGATATCCTACAATACCATAGTCATCAATCATTCATCATTTTGGTCTGTTGGAAGAATGTCTTCTTATGGAAGAACTGGAATGAATACGACCACAGTATATAAAACACAGCAACTACTAATTCAATATGAAAAACGTAAAGACAGCTAGGAAAAACTTATCTAGTTTACGCTAAGGAAATCCGTTCAAGGGGCAGGGGCCCTCTACCACTTGACGGCATTCGACTTCACAATTAAATCACGCCTTCAAGATAATTTTTTCTGCTCCATTAACAATGCAATAGTCTGAACATAATGCTATGTGTCTTAAAAGACGTAACACAGAGTTTTACACCAAAATCTAGCAGCAAATCTACACAAAATTTCTAACTAAGCTCTCGGCCTATTCAAGAGTTTTTAAAGTAAATGCAAGTAACAATAATTACAATAATTTAGGAATGATGTCCTCCTAATCCAAATCATTTTAGGAGTCTTTAAGGTGGCTGCGTAAAAGAGAAAAGACACCTGGACTGTAACAGTCCTAGTAGGAGTCTTCTTTCACAAAATGTGTTCCCACGTGCATAACCGTACACAGACTTAATTTCCTCTTCCATGACGAGCAACACACCATGTAGGCACAACGTGGATCATGCCCATATGCGTTTTTCCTCAAGAGGCCACCTAGAACATGCTCAAACATAAAGGTAGCTGCAGAATCGCCGGTTAGCTACAGAATGCCTACATTCTGCAGCTAGTTCCGGTCAAAATGCTTAACAATGGAAACAATCACAAAATTCAACAAGTCAGTTATGTAAACCATTCTAGAAGTAATTTTAACTATTTTTATTGATCAATTGGGTTTAAAATGGAAATGGACAAGGGAAAAATGAGGTAAAATGAGGTGAAGGAAAGCACAAATTTGAGGCTCAACAAGCATATCCAACAAATGGTTCCGAAGATTCAGTCATCTGTGATGAAATTTAAAGTAGATTACTAATGTCAAGAAAACTCTAAAAACAAATTAAGATAGTGAATGAAAATCAACAACATATATACAATATAATACAAAAAATTACTACGCTCATGATTAAGCATAGTAACATTTCAAATACAACCCATTTCTAGGCTATGCCAATGGAATTCCATCATAATAAACTAACTCGTAGTCACCCTTAGCAAGAACTCTTTTGACAATATAGAGGCCATGCCACAATGGCTCGAATTTCCCTATACCTACTACATCATCTTCTTGATCGTAAAGAAGGACCAAGGCACCCTCTGAGTAGATGCGAGGTTGGACATTTTTGTCATATTATGCCTTTATACATCTCTTATGTGCTTCATTGGCCAATTGGGCTTCACGACACATTTCATCTAGATGGATGAGGTTAAGGAGATGCGCTTCTTCTTCTGAGGTGTCAGGTAACAATTCTATCGCAAGTTTTAACGATGATGTTTCACATTGGATTAGTAAGATAGCTTCCAGACCATACACCAATTGAAAAGGAGTAAATCCGGTTGCGTTTCTCACCCAGGTTTGATATGCCCACAAGAAGAGTACAGGATCAAATTCCAGTTCCTTTTACAGACTCTTATCATTTTTTGAAGCATTCGTTTAAGAATTTTGTTAATAACCTCAACTTGTCCATTTGATTGTGGATAATAAGGAGTAGAATTATCATGCAACAATCCTAACTTGGTAGTCAATTCAGACATCATATGGTTGCGAAAATTCTTCCCATGATCCGTAACTATAGCCCGTGAGACCCCAAACCATGCAATAACGTGGTTGAAGAAAAAAATGTAGTTGTTTGGGCTATGTTATTAAATGTAGGCATCGCTTCGGCCCATTTGGTAAAATAGTCGACTGCGACAATAATATAACCATGCCCCCCAGATGAAGGAGGGTTACAGGTCATGAAATCAATAACCAATTTTGTAAATGGTCCAGTAGAGACAAAAAGATGCACTGGTGCTAGCGGTTTGTGGATTTTATGATAAAAAATCTGGCATGTATGACAACTTCTGACTGCGAGGATGCAATCTCGAAAAATAGTAGGCCAAAAGTAACCAGTGTGGAGTATCTTCTACATGGTAGCATATCTGGATAAGTGTCCACCACAAGCCCTATCATGAAAATCATTTAACACTTTTTCAGCCTCCTCATGAGTGAGGCACCTCCTTAAAATGGTATCAACACCATGATAATAAAACGTATCACTAACGATCAGATAATCTTTGGCTTGGTATCTAATACATCATTGTTCAGAGCGAGAGGTATTAGGTCAAATAGTTTGGGTTTGGAGATAAATGATGAAATCCCCAAACCAAGGATCAAATGATCTGATCAGAAATAGAGACTTGTCTGGAATAGATGGTTCCGACGTAGTAGTAGTACTATCAAAGGGAAGGTCACAGAGAAGCTCAGCCAAAACTAAAGACTTCTTTGACTTGGATTTGATGAATTCCAAATCAAATTCCTGCAAAATGACAATCCATTTTGAATATTCCCCCCCCAGCAATTGACGTGATAAGATATAGGTCATGGGGTTGCAATTCGAAACTTTTGTTGTTTTTCAGAGTAGGATATAATGGAAAAATATTTGGGCAGCTGTTCAAGATTTTCCATGTATGAGTACTTAACTTCCGTATCATTGAGATTACGACTCAAATAATAGATCGGATTTTCAATTCCATATTATACTTGGACCAAAACTACAGCGATGGTCATTTCAGTCACGAAGATATATGGGAAATAATCATTTTGCTAATTAGGAGGATACATTAATGACGCTCAGACAAGAGTTTCCTTGACAACATCAAAAGAATCTTGCACAACTTGATCCCAATGGAAGGGAACCCCCTTTTTCAATAATCGAGTAAATCCTTTAGTCATTTCGACATAGTTTGGAATGAACCTTCTCAGGAAGTTAGCCTTTCCTTGAAGTTTCTGTATCTGAAGTAAGTTTGATGGTGCAGGCAAATCAAGAATGGCCTGAACCTTTAGTGGGTCCATTTGAATTCCTTCTTTTGAGATGCGAATCCGAGCAATCGACTAGAACCAACACAAAACACACATTTATATGGATTGAAGCATATATTTTAGTGTCAGTAGCGTAATAAAATGGCTCTCAAATGCATCGAATGATCAGTCTGATTTCGCAAATGCGCTAGTAAATCATCTAGATATGGTTGAACAATGTGCTTGATGTCGTTGAAAGCATAATCCATTTCTCTCTGAAAATTTGCCCCAACATTCTTTAAACCAAACTATAGTTTCCTATATGCGAATGTGCCCCAGAGACAGATGAATTCTATCTTATGTTGGTCATCTGGGCGGATATTGATTTGATTGTAGCCGGAAAATCCATCCATGAATGAGAATATTTGACATCCAGCACAATCATCAATAATCTGGTCGATAAAGGGAGTAGGATAGTTGTCTTTTGGAAAAGCATGATTAACATCCCGATAATTGACACACACTCTAATGGTTCCTTATTTTTTCATAACGGGAATGATATTGGAAACCCACTCAGTTAGTGGAATAGGGTAAATGAAACCAGAACGCAAAAAAATTTCAACTTCTGCTTTGATGGCAGCAGCTTTCTTTGGATGAACAGGACGAAATCGTTGGCGCACCTATTTGACATCAGAATACATATTAATAGTGTGTTCAACTATAATAGTATCTATGCCTGGAATTTCCTCGTAAGACCAAGTGAATACGTCTCAAAATTCATGAAATAGAGAGCGATATGAATCGAGTTCTGATGGAGAACAAGATACACCGACATGAATATTTTCTACAATGCTCGGTTTGGTCGAAATATCGATAGAAATCATTTCTTCGATATTTGATAAATTTCGCTTAGAGTCAATTTCATTAATTGGTAAATAATTCAAAAATAAAGTTTTGATGGATGGGTGATATAGTTCACTGAGATTGTTTTCTTCATAATCAGGAAGATGGGAACGATGATGATAGTCTTCCCATGGTTCTCCTTCTGACATCATAGCTTCCAAAATATTTTCATCTGTCAAAAACTTTGAGGAAAATGGATCAGATGGAGTACCAAAATCTAAGGAACGATCAACCCAAACACTCGGCGACGCTGATTTCAGATTTTCCACCCAAGCCAAATAGATTGATTTCTATACCAGCTCAATAGGGCTGGACGGTAAAAAATCATCCAACGTAGAAATATCAAAATCACCCATACTCTCCCTTAAGCCAGATAGAGTGGAAGAGATCATGTAGCAGGTCTCTATACTTGCAATTTCTGCCGACGTCATGGGCGGCAGTAATGCAAAGGTTCCCATCAGAGTGGAATCCTTTAAGAGTCCTACACCAAAGTTCTGAATTTTGTTGAGCGTTGGAAAAGGTATGATTTCACCATTTATTTTCTCATTCTTTTCCTTTAAACATAACTCTTTTTATTCTAGAAATTTTATTTATTATAGAATTATGATAGAATTTCAAAGACTTATTTTTATTGTAAAAAGTAACTAAAAACTTCCTTTTATTGTCAAAAACTGGAATTAAACGAGGTGAACAACTATACCAGAAGCAAGGCTAAAACATGATTAATTGTTGTTCCTCCAATAATAGACCATATCCTTTCAAAGAGAAGAAAATCAGAATGCATTGCTAAGAGAAGGCACGGAACAGGACAGCTTCAGCCGAAGAAGATCAAGTGATAGCTAAAGAACGAAAAGAAGAAAATCCCCCAGGATCCTTTGATCCTGAGCGATTGTTGTTCAAGTCTTATCATGTTCCTTCTCTTGTCCATAGAAATGATTATAAAATGCAACGCATTTAGAGATATAAGGAGTCAGAATCATTGATTAAAACATTTCTCTTGTAATTCTGCACTTTATTGACTCTCGTGATCAGAGAGCGGTCGCTGTAAACACTTTTTATGTTTAATTAATACAAAGACGCATTTTCATTCCATTTCTCAAGCTTTGAAGTAACCCAGCAGTGTTTCACTGGTGCTAAGGGCCCGGCCCTAGTGGAATCCATCTGTTGTTTATATTTCTACCCTTTAAATTACCGTAGTGTGATTATTGTATTCGGTTTTATTACGTTTGCAAAGTTAATTAGTTGTTGTTTAATTGCTCATTGGTATTGCTGTGTTGCATTAATGAATTGCATTGCTGTTCCATTTCAACAAGGATATTAATTCCTGTATTATTCATCTTGTTATTGCTTATAAAGCTTTGTTGTTCAATATTTAACTCTATTTGCTGATTCTGTTGGATTGTTGTTCATTTCAATTACTGTTTAATAACGTTACTTTCGACAGGGTTTGGTGTTCAACAGAATTAGCTACTTGATTCCTTTAAGTTCAAAGTTGTTGTTTAGATTCATTAGTTAATACTTGTTGTTCAATTCCTTTAGTTACAATTTGCTGCTTATTTACATTGTTATTCATTTACAGTTTTCTGTTCATTTTTAATTCATTATTTTCTAGATTGCAGAAAGCTTGCTTTTAAAGAGTTCTTCCTAGTTTACTTTCAATAGCAGTTAGTTCAATTTATATTTGAAAGAAGGACTGTCAACTGTAGAGGACACTGTTTATTGCTTCCAAGTTCCCAGATTGATTGCCTTGTTCTAGTTTGATTTCCATTACCTCAATTTCTAGAGGAATGAGTTATTGCTACTGTATCCTTGATTGATGTTTTTAGAGTGAATAGTTGAGTTTTAAATTATTTGAGTTCATCTTATTGCAATTAGATTTCTTTTCCAGCATCTGTTTACTCTTGTATCCAGAATACTATACTACATCTCACACAACATTGCTCTTAGCTCAAATTGCAGCCTCAAACAGAGTACACTCTTGAAACAAAAAGTCGTTCTTAGATTGACAATTAATGTAGGATAAATAGGTGTTAAAAAGATACCTTTTATACCTAAACATTTTGGCACCGTTGCTGGGGAGAGTGTATGATATTTAGAAGGAGTGATGCACATTTGACTTTTTCTGCTTGTGAAGAATTGGGTATTAAAGACGGAAGGTAAGAACCTATGCATCGAGCAAGGAACATACTTGCTCACAGCTCACTTCACAGCAGAATTAGGTAAATTTCTTTCTTTAGGTAGGAATGAAGGCTTGTTTTTTTGAATGAATAGAAAAGCTAAATAAAACAAAATTCCTCCTAAACCCGAAAATCCTAAGGGACCTGTGACCCTTGGGCGAACAACTTTCATTGACGAAATCCTTAAGAAAACTTAATCGCAGCCATTAGTAGGACCTAGGAAAGTTATTTCTAGACAACCTACTAGTTCCCTTCAGGCCACAGAGTCACCATCTGTAGCCTTTGCTGAGATACATAGTCAAACGGAGGGAATTGAGCAAGATTCCCAAGAAATTGAGAATTATCACCTAATTTCTCCACAGGAAGGGAACTCTACCAATCTCCGCGAAGGAGAAGGGGAAACAGGGGAAACCAAAGAACCAAAATCTCCTTTTGAAGTAATCCAAACAGTGAGCAACCCAGATAAGGGAAGTGTTGTCAACATCATTCAAAACAAAGGACATGAATCTCCTCAGATAGTAGGCCATCATGGAATACTTATTCCAGATCAAGGGAGTGTTTTCAAGGTCATTCCTGTTCCTTCTAGTCAGCCTAGGAATTCCCTTGAGATCCCAGAAGGATATTGGCACATATTTGATCAAACGGCCTAGAACCAGAACCAGAACCAGTAAGCACCTCAACAAACTTCCACACTGCAGTATCCCATTGTGGACACTGTAGTTAATGCACCTATGAAAGCCACTCCTCTTCAACATATTCCTACATTTCATGGCTTGACATTGGAAGACCCAGATGCATTTCTATTTTAATTTGATGTATTATGCAGGGGGTATGACTATACCACCGATCCCCAAAAATTAAAATTATTTCCTTCCACATTAAAAGGATCATATTTACGATGGTTTATGGGAATAGGTGGAGGTGTTATAAATGATTGGGATCAGATTAAGGCTACGTTTTTAAAGAAATATCAGGAAAAATTGCAGCCTGGGAACTAAAAGATGAAATATTTTAGATGACAGAAAAACCCATGAAACTTTGGAAGAATATGTGGAACGATTTCAATACAACCTCCAGAGATCTCCTTATACGTCTTTACTGTTACCTGATAATGTGCTAAAAACTACATTAATTAGGGGGATGAAGGATAAATGGGTTGAAACATTAAATATTATGGGAAAAGGTGATATATATCAGGAAAGCTATGATAACATTATTGATTTGTGTATCAGGAGTTCGAGAGGTAGCACAAGGCTAAAATCAGCAGAACGTGACATGATCACAAGGGATAATAAGACCTCCAGTGAAGGTGTAACTCGTGTAGAGATTGGAAATCTTCTAGAAGATTTTAAAACAGATATTCTAGGGACTCTAACAACGTAGTTTGACATTATGCAAGCCAAACAAAAGCAAGCAGAAGTCAAGAAAAACTTGGCAATATTCTGTCCTAAGTGCAGGAAGAAACACAACCACAAAGAGTGCCTGCTGGATATAATCAAAGTTTGTGCCATCTGCACAAAAGATCACCCCATAGAAGGATGTCCCTCGCTTCCTGGTTTAAAAGCAGTCTATAAAGAGGTAGAAGAAGAATCAGAAGTGGTATGCTTACTTAATCAGCGTTGACAATGGTAGCCACAACAATCAGGTATGCCAACTAATCCATTCTCTTCTTTTTAGCCTCCTCAATATAATGCTCAGCAATATAATGGAATGTGGAAAAATCAGCCACCTTTCCCCAATTGATCACAACATCCATTTCCTACATCATCATTGCCAAATCAAACAAACCAAACTAATTGGCCAAATTTTCCTTTCTGCCCACCATTTTGGCAAAATAATACCTATCCAACACAATGGGCCCGCTCCACTTCACAGAGTCTAGCGTGGCAGTCAAACTAGAAAAGACCTACAAATCAGCCAGCTGGAACAATTCCCCTCTCTCAACCTACACTGCAAGCTCCCTATCCATTGCCACAAAACCCCCAGACCAATTTAAGACCACAACTCCTAGCCCAACCCAACCCAAACCCAAACAATAGGCCAGTTCAGTCTGTCCAAATAATGGAACCACCAGAATTAGTAACTGAACTGAGGGAGTGTAATGATCTTCAATTGAGATTTGGGCGCATAGTAGAAACAGAGGGAGACAAAAATGTTCACACTGAAGATTCGTTACCTGTAGAACAAACATTGCAAAAAGAGAAGGTGGTTCAACAACAAACTCAACATCAAACTCCACAACAAGCGACCACCGCTTCTCCACCATTCCCAGAACAATTAATCATACCTCGCCCAATAGAATATCCTGATTTTGATCTTCTGGGAGAATTAAAAAATTTGTGTATAAAAATCCCTCTCCTCCAAGCTATCCAAGACATTCTTATTTATGCAAAAACCATTAAGGAATTGTGTATAAAGAAGCCAAAGAGGAGAACAACAACCAACCCAATTGTCCAAGTAGTCGGTACTCTATCTGACTTGTTATCAGGAATGGAAACACCTGTAAGATATGAAGACCTAGGCAATCCTATAGTGACAGTGCAAATCAATGGGAAATCATTTCCAAATTCCTTAGTTGATTTGGGAGCTGCAATTAATATCCTAACAACCACCACTTGTCAAAAACTTGGCATTACATCATTAGATCCAACAACAACCTTACTAGAATTGGCTGACCAATTGGTAGTCAAACCAGAAGGTACACTACAAGATGTAATGGTATCTGTAGATTCTTGGGAGTACCCTGCTGACTTCTTGGCTATCAACCCAAAGAACCGGCTAGATGGACACCCGCTAATCTTAGGTAGACCTTGGTTGGAAACTTCCGATGATTATATTAGCTGCCGACAAGGCAACATGACAATAACAAGGGGAAAATATGTCAAGAATTTAGCCTTATATCCCCCAGCCCAACCAAGCCTATCAATAATCAAAACAAGGAAGCAACCTATATCATATCTTATGGAAAATATGAGATCACCAATAACCATAGAGGATGCCCTCGATTTTAAAGATCAAATAAAGGATGATATCATTAATAGTTTCATTAACAAACCACAAATCAGATCCCATCTACAATGTCACATGATCAAGGCAACATTTGATAATAAAGAAGAAGAAGATTCCCTGAAAGACATTCTTGATCAAATAATACCCACTACTTTTGTGTACAATAGTAAGATTGTCGAAATTGAACCAGGAAAAACTTTAAACATTAACAAAAATCTGACTATTGAACAAGAAGAGATATTGGTCCAATTACTACAAAAATATAAGGGAGCCTTTGCATGGGATTATCTATACATGAAGGGAATTAACCCCTAGTTATGTACACACCACATATATACCGAAAAAGATGCGAGATCCATTCACCAACCCCAACAAAGACTAAACCCTCGCCTTAAAGATATTGTGAAAGCTGAATTACAAAAGCTGTTGAATGTTAATTTCATTTACCCAATATCTGATAGCAAGTGGGTCTCCCCATTAGTAGTGGTATCAAAAAAGAACGGAAAGTGGAGAATATGCGTAGATTACCGCGAACTCAACAAAGCAACCCAGAAATAACACTTTCCCCTTCCTTTTATTGACCAGGTATTAGATACATTGGCAAGAAAGAAATTATTTTCTTTCCTAGATGGCTTCAGTGGGTACAATCAAATCCAAATTGCCCCTGAATACCAAGACAAAACCACTTTTACCTATCCTTGGGGGACATTTGCCTATCGATTCTTACCCTTTGGCATATGAAATTCCCCTACTACATTTCAGAGGGCCATTCTCAACATCTTTTTAGACTTAATAAATGAAGGGCTTGAAGTGTATATGGATGACTTCACACCTTATGGAGAGGATTTTGAGCCAGCATTAGAAAACTTAGAAAAGGTGTTGCAAAGATGTATTGACACTAGGCTTTGTTTAAGCCATGAAAAGTATCATATGATGATGACCGAAGGACTTATCTTAGGACATTATATTTTAGCAGCTGGAATTTAGGTGGATCTAGCCAAAATTCAGATAATTTTTTTAATACCTACTCCCACCACACAAACAGAGGTACGTAGCTTTCTTGGATTTTCTGGTTATTATAGAATATTTATAGAACATTATTCTCAAATATCTGAACCTTTATATGCACTAACAGGAAATGTTGATTTTATTTGGACAGAAAAATGTGACCATGCTTTCGAGGATCTGAAAAAGCTTGTATCAACAACCCCAGTGCTGAAGGGCCCAAATTGGGATTTGCCATTCCAAATTTCATCTGATGCCTCATACATAGCCATTGGAGTAGTGCTTGGGCAGGAAGAGGATAAGAAACCATATGCAATCTATTATATTAGAAAAAATCTATCTCCTGCTGAATTAAATTAGACTGTGACTGAGAAGGAATTTTTAATTGTAGTTCATGCTGTAAATAAGTTTAAACATTATATAACTGGGTATATTGTAGTTTTATATACTGATCACTCTAACATTAAATTTTTAGCAAATAAACCTGTTAAAAATGGAAGAGTGACAAGATGGTTGATTTTATTGCAGGAATTTGATATCACAATTAAAGATCAACCTACAAAAGAGAACCCTGTAGCTGATTTCCTGTCACGAATGCCAAAGCCAAAAGATGCAATAGAAGTAGAAGATCACTTCCTAGATGAACATTTGTTCATTGTTACTATTATAACCCCATGGTATGCTGATATAGAAAATTACTTAGCAATAGGTAAATTACCAAAACATTTAACACCTAATGAACGAAAACAAATAATACAGCATAGTACTCAATTCTCTTGGATTGGGGGCTACCTGTTTCATACACGGTCAGATATGCAAATCAGGAGATGCGTCCGAGAGGACGAAGTATTTGATATTTTGAAAGCATGCCATGACGGGCCATGTGGTGGACATTTTGCGGATCGTAGAACTGCCCATAAGGTTTTACAGAAAGGTTACTATTGGCCTACCATTTTTAAAGACGCTAAAAAAATTGTGCAGGCCTGTGATAGCTGCCAAAGGGCGAGTCGCCCTGGATAGTCCGAAGAAATGCCTTTGAACCCATAATTAGTAATTGAACCATTTGAATGTTGGGCACTCAAATTTTTTGGTCCCATTACCCCCACATCGAACCAAAGAACATACATCCTAGTTGCAACCGAGTATGTTACTAAATGGGTTGAAGCAGAGGCACTTTCGAAAGCTACAGAAGACTCTATCATACAATTTCTTTTCCAGATATTTGTGTGATATGGCCTCCCAAGGGACATAATTACAGATGGAGGACCGCAGTTTGTAGGTAATAAACTCGCTGAAACCTTAGAGAATTACCACATTCAGCACAAAATTACAACCCCATACCACCCACAGGAACACGGCCAGGTAGAGAGAACGAATAAAGTGATCGAATCTATACTGACAAAAATAGTTGCCTCACACAGATGAGACTGGGCTTATAGATTACTCGAATCCTTGTGGGAATAACGGACAACATGGAGAAGTACCATGGGGTATTCACCATATCAATTGGTATTTTGAAAAGAACCCATCTTCCCAATAGAGTTTGAAATTCAGACATTAAGAACAGCCCAGGAGGTGGGTTTAGACTTAAATGAAGCCCAGGTCAGAAAATTACAGCAAATCAATGAGTTAGATGAAATTAGGCTCTCTGCTCTTCAACACACTGCATTAATTCAACAACATAGAGAAAAATGGCACGACACCCTCATCAAAGAGAAAATATTCCATGAAGGAGATTGGGCACTCCTATATGATTCCAGGTTTCAGGATTTTCTAGGGAAACTCCAGACATGATGGCTTGGACCTTACAAGATACAAAAGGTGCATGATAATGGCACCATCACATTAACCACCATTGATGGATCTGGGCATTCCTTCAAAGTGAACGGTCATCGAGTGTGACTTTACCATAAACCGCTTAATCGAGAATCCTTTTACCAACAATTATGGGAAGATTCTACCATGCATATTCTTGCCGAGGGAGAAAACTATTCCTCAGCACCCATTCTTTGAATCATTTCTTTATTTTGAAAATTTTACATTATGTTTATTTTATTTATTTTGTTTGTTCTTTTGTGTGAAAAAATTATTTCTTAGGCTATTCCTTTCTAAGGAACACCAGCGGTTTCTCTCAAGAAACATCGTGTTTGAGAGTTTCTTTTTGTTGTTCCTTTTGAAAGGAACAATAGTTTCTTGATGTGTTTTTGTTGTTCCTTTCAAAAGGAATAATAGTTTGATTGTGAATGTTTTTGTTGTTCCTTTCCAAAGGAACAACAGTTTTTCCGCCTGTTTTTTGTTGTTCCTTTCCAAAGGAACAACATTTTTGCAGACTGTTTTGTTGTTCCTTTCTAAAGGAACAACAATTTTTGAGTATATATTTTTCTTGATTTTGAACAGAATTTTGAGGATTTTTATGAATTCTTCATGACTCTCTTAATGTCAAACACACAATTTACATAGGATACACAAATGAGAAATTACTGAAATCAACAAATCAAGAGAAATTGTTATTTTTTAAGAAATAGTTTTGCAATGATAGGGAAAATTAAAGGACACAACCATCTATATTGCTTTGCTGTCCTTATTCTCATTTAAATTAATATGATCAAGTATTTTTATCATGCTGGTTCCTCCCTAAACTATCTCTCTTTGATCTTTATCTATTAAATAAGAATAAAGGCATATCTTTTTCCATTGAGATGTCTAGACTTCTTCCACCATCCCTACTCTTAAGAAGTGTTGAGCCATCCTCTATATATAAGTAGGGAAGTGCTATATGAAAAGAAAAAGGGATAAAAGAAAAAAAATTATGTAATTATTAATAATTCTATGATATGGCAGATGGAGGATAGGGGGTCTTATTAAGAGCCATCCTACCATAATCATAAGGAAGCAGTGAAGTGGCATTCCCATTATGGCCACCACACTAGGGACAAGGTCCAATGGGAAACTCAGAAAATAATAAAAAGTCCATGGAATAGGAGGTCTCATTAGGAGCTGACCTGTCCACCTTTCACTTCTTCCTGGTGAATGGCATTGTGACTCATCTGGCTCCCAAGCCAGCACAGTGGCCTCCATCATGACATTACAAAGCACTTCCCTAGGCATAAATAAAGGATAATGGTTCCAAGGGTGAAAAAGCAACTTTTTCAAGGTTATAGACACCTGTGGGCAACAGAGCTCTACTGATGGTATTGGAGTCACACTTTTCAAATCAATAGTAAGGATGAAATTTTTTCTTATATATTTACACAAGATTAAATGAGAGAATACCTTTAAACCCTTCGTTTTGAACCTATTATACATGAAAATTATTCATAACCCGATCATAATAGTTTATGAGAGCAATGATCACATAATTACTTGTTTTTACATCATCTCTCCCTTCCATTATCTTCGAATCATTGTATGAACGTTTCCATATCTATTTTCAATTTAATATTATGCATTGATTTCAGTAATGTAATCATTTGTGATCATATCATAAGTGTGTATGTTATTCAAATACTGTATGATTGCTACGCATTCCTTTACTCTCTTATTTGATGGTCGAGGACGACCTATCATCCTTTAGGGGGGCGCGGATGCCATTTTAATGTTTTCATACGGGTTAAATGCCTATATTCTTAGTAATAGTGAAGGCTTAACGGTATTATTCTAATATTCACTAAATAATATGTTGTTATGTTCCATTGCAAGGAATTAACAGTGTACAGGTAAAATGGGAGGACGACCAATTCGTAGTGAGCTTCAAGTACTAGTTTTTTCAAGCGTTGTACAAGAAATTCTGGAAAAATTGGGATGGATTACGTACCTGACAAGGCTACAACATCCTCATGAAACAATAGCTATCAATTTTTTATAGAATTTTCAGGAAGGTCACTCCATGGTTAGAGGTAGACATATAGCAATAACATATTAAATAATTGCAGAGGTGTCTGGTCTACCAGCGGAAGGAGCCATATGGACCGATAAGAAGGTGAAACTCCAATATGCCATGAACCTTTTCCGAGATGAAGGGTAGAACCTAGTTGTCAAAGGGAAGGGAGTTCAGCCAGCGTCGTTGGGAGAACCATGGACAGAGTTGGCAAAAGTAGTCCAGGCCTACATAACATGCGACGGGAGGAAAGATGTGGTAAGACCTCGCCACCTTAAGCTATTAGCAGTGTTAAAGCATAAATGTACCATAAATCTCCCTACATTTTTTAATTCTTTACTACATGATGTTGCCCGTAGTATAAGAAAAGCTCATCACATAGACATGGTGGTAAGCCACCATTCCTTAATCAGATTGATCATAAGTTACATCCTTGCCCAAAAACAGACCAGTTGGGAAGAAATGATATTTTCGATTGATGAAGGATTAGCCCTACCTACCCCAAAATGCAAGAGAATGGCTAGCACTGTAGCAGAGCCATCAAAACGTAAACAATCCTCTCGGTTAAAAAGAAGTAGGGGGATGATAGAAGGCCTTCAGGGTAGCAGTAGTCAACCCTTGGAATTGCCCAGCTCGGAGGATGAACATCCTCCACAACTTGAAGGAGGGAGTCACCACACTGATGAAGGTGGTGAGGAACAAAGCAGCTGAGGAGAAGGAAATGATGAAGAAGAGGGAATTGAGGAAGAAGAAGGAAGTCCTCATACTAGTGTAGAGGAAGAAATTCACTACTATGATGAGGAAGAAGGTAGTTACCATACCTGTGAATAAGAAGAAGATAATAGCAGCAGTGAGAATGAAAGAGAGGGAGCAGAGCCTCCCGAAACCACCACTGTAAAGTCACCACAAAGCCCTTTGCAAGAGGACAAATTGGCCCAAATTTTGGCCAATATGACTGAATATGTGTAGCCCCACAGCCATCTGAGCCTTAATGTTGATATCAACCAACTGCAGGAGCAATCTGTTACCAATAAGGAGATGACTGAGGGAATGCTGGATGAAATAGAAAAAGGAAAACCTGACGGAACAGTGGAATCAGCTAGGGTTACTTCCCTCGAGAAGTGTGGATAGGAAGAGGTGAACGCTGAAGCAGCATTCCAAACTGAAACTTCTCAGGGAACAACAGAGCTAATTGAGGTTATTGCCCCTGAGGAATGTAGTCGGGAGCATATGAATATTGAAGAAATGCTCCACATAGAAAATGGAGAATCAAGCCCAACCGAAGGCACAACTACTGAGAAGCAAACCCCAGCTGAGCAGTTGGGTTCAGAAACAGGAACAGCCGTTCCAACAAGGAGGAGAAAGAAAGTAACTGAGATTGAGAAACTTCGTAGGGAATGGTAGAAGCTTCACAAATTAGTGGAACAACTTAGGTAGACTATTAGGGTTCTTAAAATGATGCAAATTCCCAAAAGAACCCTAAAGAAGAGAAGAATAGTCGCAAAACGAGCCCCGAAAAAAAAGGAAAGTGGCCACTAAAACAAAGCCCAAGTTATAGAGACTATGGAAACCCAGGCTGAGCCTAATTATGAAGATATGGAATAGCAGACAGCTATTCCGGATGAAGCAACCTCAAATGAAAATGCACAAGCCTGTAGTCAAAACACCTTTAGTGATCCTACTATAGCCAAAATCCAAGAGGAGTTGGCACATGCTCGACAGGAAAGGGAAAAACTTGAAGAGGATATGGTCCCTAAAAGAAAATACCAGGAGTTGCAACAGCAGATGAAGAGCATCCATGCAGCAGAGGCTATAGCCTATGAGAAGTATCAAAAGGTAGAGGATAAGGTTGAAAAGGTAATGAATAAATTAAAAATAGCCCAGAATTGAATGGATACTCAATGCTCATTATACACAGATGTTTGAACTTGTAGATGCCCTACCAAGAATTATGCTTTATTTTTATTAGAGAGATATTTATAGTTAAAAATTAAAGCAGTTAGGGTAGGAAAGTCTATAGAGTTCAAAACTGTAGAGGATTTTGTAAAATGATGTAAACTCTATGGGTTTAAGGTACAACGTCTCATTTGTGAGTTTTATTTGCATAATCTTATATTGGAGAATGAAATTGATATAAATCCCAGCCCTTTTGTGGGTGACATCCAATACCAAGAATTTATTTCATTTGTTGTTAATCAGTTGAAATGGCTCAAGGCCTATAATTTTTTCCAAAGGCAAGAAAATGAGTTAGACTTATGGGTTAGGAGTGAACCAAAACACCCATTGCAATTATGGGCTAGGCAGAAGAGCCTCATGACAAGAGAGGGTGTTATCCAAGCATTGGGGCCCGTTCATAAAGCAATTTTCTTGAATGGGGTAAGATATGTTTTATCCATTAGAGACCAGGCCTATACAGCAACTAAAGTCCGATGGGGGATTTCTAATTGGAATGTTCAACATAGAGATCCATTTAACTCTATTTTCCGATTCTGTTGGATTGTTGCTCATTTCAATTATTGTTTAATAACGTTACTGTCGACAGTGTTTGGTGTTCAACAGAATTAGCTATTTGATTCCTTTAAGTTCAGAGTTGCTATTCAGATTCATTAGTTAATACTTGCTATTCAATTCCTTTAGTTACAATTCACTGCTTATTTACATTGTTATTCAATTACAGTTTGCTATTCATTTTTAATTCATTAGTTTCCAGATTGCAGAAATCTTCCTTTTAAAGAGTTCTTCCTAGTTTAATTTCAATAGCAGTTAGTTTAATTTCTATTTGAAAGAAGGACTTTCAACTATAGAGGACACTGGTTATTGCTTCCAAGTTCCCAGATTGATTGCCTTGTTCTAGTTTGATTTCCATTACATCAATTTCTGGAGGAATGAGTTATTTCTACTGTATCCTTGATTGATGTTTGCAGAGTGAATAGTTGAGTTTTAAAGTACTTGAGTTCATGTTATTGTAATTATATTTCTTTTCCAGCATATGTTTACTCTTGTATCCAGAATACTATACTGCATCTCACACAGCATTGCTCTTAGCTCAAATTGCAGCCTCAAACAGAGTACACTCTTGAAAAAAAAAGTCATTCCTGGATTGTAAATAAATGTAGGATAAATAGGTGTTAAAAAGATACCTTTTATACCTAAACAAATTTCTAGTTGGGGTAAGTGAACAAACAGAATGCTTCCAGTTACCTGCGAAGTGGAGGTAAAAAAGGATAATTGATTAATGATTGTGATTGTACCTTTATGTGGAAAGGAAATCATTCTAAAGTATGTAGAATCAATGCCAGTCATTGCATATACCCATGGTCTTCCAAGTAAAATATTATAGCCAAGGGGTCCGTCAACAACCTCGACATCAATATTCACTGTTTTTCCCCCTAATTCAACATGAAAGTTATTGATAATACCACAAGGTTTATATGTTCTTCCATTAAAAGCCTTCAATGTCATTGATGGTTGTGATAATCGTGGAGAGCCAAGTGACTTCCAACAGTTTTGAGACATAATGCACGTAGATGCTCCCTCATCAATAATAGTGCGATGAACAAGGTGATTGAGAATATTTACTTGTATGGAGAATGAAAATTATGCTGGTAATTGTGACACATAGCCCATATGGTTAAAGAAGACAAGATTAGAATTAGTCGTACCAATTCCACAAATGTCCGACAATAAAGCCTGTTGTTGGGAGGGAAAATTTTGTAATACCTCAAGAGCAGACATAACTGAAGGGGATTGAGCCAAATCTTCAACTATATTATAATTTTGTGCAGCTCTTGCTCGAGGATTATATGTCGATTTATGAATTACTCCCTTTGGTGGCTTAATTATCAATTCGGGAATCATAGTGGGTGGTACTGATTCAGTAGATGGATTCGTTGTCGAGGTAGTAGGTTGATCAGTGGCTGGACTACCATAGTCTTTATTTCGTGTCGACACCAAAATATATTGTGAAGGTTTTGTGGTGGATAACATTAACAGTTGGGAACAAGGAGTTGGATCCGTAGCAACCAAATTAGTGTCCGGATTTGGAAATGGGTCCGTCAACATAGTTGATGCATGGGAAGTCTTGATGATTTTTGAGACTTTAGCACGATGAAAACAATCCCTAAAAAAGTGTTCCTTGTTACATATTATGCATGGATAACGAGGTTTCTGTGGTCCAGACGGTTGATCAGATGATCTTTCCTTCGGGTTAGAAGTTTGGTTTTTCTTTGATTTCCCCTTTTTCTTACTTCCTGGTTGCTTGTCACTTTTTCCTTTGTCAAATGACACAACACTAAATTCGGAAGTAGGAGTAGGATCAGATGTAGTAGCATGGTGGGTGTTTGCAGAGCCTATCAAGCCATCTCCGGCATGAGAGTCCTTTATTTGAGGAGGAACATTGAAATTAGATCGCGGAGCATTAGGAATGTATTCATAGAGTGTGTCGGACTGAGTATAAATCAAGTCTAAATATTGGGCATGAGCGATAAATTTCTCTTCTATGATGACGCCACCTTTAGCTACATCCTTAGTTATAGATGGTAACAGGGACTCAATGAACCATTCAACAAGGAGTTGATCTGGAACAAATGTCTTAACCATTCGTTGACGATGACGTTACTCATGAATATGATCAGAAATGTAAATAACATTAGTCAGTTTGAAGTTGGTCAAGAGTTCCATTCCAGTTTCATATCTGATCGGTAACTGGAA
Organism: Pinus albicaulis; assembly: GCA_034641835.2. Classification (NCBI taxonomy): domain Eukaryota; kingdom Viridiplantae; phylum Streptophyta; class Pinopsida; order Pinales; family Pinaceae; genus Pinus; species Pinus albicaulis. The sequence continues at coordinate 130,598 of JAXQQM020067978.1, forward strand.
ATGGGTCAAAAAGACAGCAACTAAAGTAGTGAAATTGTCGAAAGAAGCTCTAGGTAACTCAATGTACCATTTAGCAGCCGGACCTGTAAGCATACGCTGGAAAAGATATAGTCGAAAAAAATCATCATTCAGGGAATTTGATGAACATCATAAATGATAAGTTATGACATGAGTCGACAGATCTTCTCCAGGGTTTCCATTGAATTTAGGAATATCAAAGGGTAATTTATGAGGTATCACCGACCACCAAGGAGCATAATTTATAGGATCATTGGTTAACCGGTTTAAATATGGTAATTCTAAGGTTGCAACAAAAGGCAACTGTCGATTAAGGTCAGGTTGAGCATAGCCAGGGTAAGATGGAATTTCTTGGGCAACAAGCCTTTGAGCACCAGCATAAGGAATCTGCTGTTGTTAACCTAGATAGGGGTTGTTTTTCATAACAAATTCTTGAGGATTCTATTGACCAAAACCTGGATATGTTACTTGTTGAAATGAAGTTTGAGGCATTTGCGCCCGTGGCTACAAAGGGGTCTGTCCACCAATATTATAACCCAAATTAGTATAACTTGGATTCGGTTGATATGTATAACCAAGTTGTGTTTTTGACATCCCATAAAATGGTACACCAGCTTGTGAATAAATGATTCCTGATACAGGTTGTTGTAAATTAACCAAAGGATTTTGAGTCTATGGACCCAACACTTGATGATATTGAGTCAAAGAACCTGCCTGATAAGGTTGATGTACAATATTTTGATTCTGTAACAGGTGTATAGATGTATTAACAAGTGGTAATGAAGTGGGTGTAACAGGTTGAACCGGTTGATACGAGTGTACAACCATTTGTGGTTGGATAGGCAGAGTGGACTGCCATTAACAAAAATTCATGTCAACATTAGCTTGACAAAAAAGTGACTGAGTACTGTCATATTGGGTGACCAAAGGTTGCCCCCCAGCATAAGGAGGATAATAAGACAGAAAATAATTTTCTCCAAATGTTGGGAGTCTAGTTGATATGGTACTTAGAGGAATTGACCCAAAAGGACCAACTTGATATTTCCCTGATGATGTATGTAATGAATCAATTCATTTAGCACTAATGATAATACTACTAGTTAAAACACCATATGATGACATTGGCAAAGACCATGATCATGAAGATGCACCAGAGAAAGTGCCAGACAATGATTTGTAACCTGTTGGGACCGAAGGGCCACCGTGCAAATATGACTTTGGTGAGGTTCTGAACATCGACGGAGTATCAAGGGTAGGAGATGACGTAATTGGAACAACAAACCCAACCGAAGATGTTGGTTTAGACATGGTTGTTTGACCAAATATATACCCTTGAAAATCGATGGGAGATTGAATGGGAATAGGATTAACAAAAGCAGATGGAAACGATTGAGGAAAACACTGGTACACGTAAAGGTCCTCCCCAAAATGGGTTGGAGTTAAAGGTGTATCGTCTTGTGGGATTTCTTCAATCACAATTAAAATAGGAGGAGGAACTTCACAGTCAGGCCCAAAATATATTTCAGATGGTTGACTGTGTGATATAGGAGTTTCAATAGCTACAAAATTTTGTGGGATGACCAAGGGAGGAACAACTTCTGGTTGTTCGACTTCAAGATTCAGATGTTCTAGCAAAGAGGAGAAATGATCTGGATCAATTTGTGATTGAACAACGTCAGGTCCAGGAGGTATGGTCTCAACGATTGAATGGATCGTGACCATAGGTAGCTATGAAGACTCCTTTTCGTCAATAGTAGACGAACCAGGATGTCTGGAAATAATTTGAGCTAACTCTATTTAAAAGATGAAGTTTCACCAGAGGTATGAATTGTACTAGATTCGACAGATCGTGATTGCCTTCGCCTACCAGAAGTAGCTTCTGGCGGTAAAGGTGGTTTTAAATCTAATCTATGCGAATGACGGGGGATAGGAGTTTGTTCTTCCAGGATTACTGATTTATTTTAACCAAAAAAAAAAAAAAAACGTAATGCTAGGAAAAATGGTTTACCAAGAAATTGTGAATTGCAGAATACCTCCTGGTGAACCAAGAAGTACGGGTAAGTAATCTCCCCGAATTTTGTGTTCGGTGTATCACAATTTCAAGGTGGCCGACTCGGTTCACTATGGATGGATAGCACCTAAAATTTGTCCTCCCAAATATATCTGAAGGTACGTGGAGGCCCAAGTCACTATTAGCATCGTTTGATGTGAAACCACATAGTGAGAGAACCCCTTTATACTTATCATACTGTAACACCGCCTGATATACCCGAAAGTACATGGACGAGATATGATATAATTGTGTACATGGAGTGAGGTATCACACTCGGAATGCATCGCAGACAAGTTAACGAGAGCTGATATGTTTTACGACGCTGAAACATGTTTCTAGCCTAGACCTTCTAAATGTTATCGTTATGGTTCCAATGCACTGTTAAGTAAATTGAGATTAATTTTATGTTGATCATGCTTAACAATTTTCCTTTCAAAGGTTCACCGCGATGATGTGTATGAAATTCCTAAAATGCAAGCTAAGAATGATAAACAAACTTTCACTTTCATCTTTTTCAATGAAAAACCTAGCTACTAAGGGAAGAGAGAAAATAATTTGTGAGCAAACAAATCAATGAACAAAACAAATCAATGAATCACAAACTAAATGCAGATTTCCTAATGTTCCTTTTGCAAAACATGCATTATTCTACATGCAAATGCAAGTTTTTCTTTTCAGTTTCCTTAATGTTATGAATGCAGAAAAGAAACTAGGTGCACTAAATCAACAATTCAAATGATTTTTACTTTCAAGAAATGAAGAATACAAACAAAAATTTCTCTTTTGAAGGAAAAACGAGGATTTCAAAAACAATTTCTCCTATCAAGGAAATGAATATTTTACGACAATTTCCTATTTCGAAAGCGAATGATTCTTAATGAGACCATAAAAAGTACTTTGAGATCAACTTGTCAATGATAAAGAAAAACTTTTTAAACCAACATTGAACAAATTTTCATTCAAAGGAAAAGAATTATATAGAGTCACTGGTCAATTGAGGATAAAAATTTTCAAAACACAGTAGCAAACAAAACTGAAGCAAATTGAAAAGGAAATTTCAAGGGAATTTGGGTACTTTCAAGAGTCAACATAGTCTCCAAGGGGAGATAGTGCTTTGCAACGCAGGCTAGGAAGGGAGACAGTGCTCTGCAAAGCATTGTGTCCAATCTAAGGGTGCGTTGGGTGCAGTATACAAAGAAAAATACTACTATTTAACTCACTTTATTTGCAAATTAAGCTCTGAAAAGGTTTGATATTTGTGTGTAAAAACTACTGGGTGGATAAACAAAGAAAATCATAGGTTTAAACACCTAGAACTAAGATAAATTCTCCCCAGTGGATTCGCCAACTTGTTGGGCCAAAATCGTGAATTACGGATAATTCACACTTCCCTAGACAGGTGCTAGTCTAGAAAAATAGGTGAAAGACTATATGACTATTTTTCCTAACTCGGAATAGATACACAGAGAGGATTGAAGGCTTACTTGATCAGTCGCTTACAAATGGCTCCTTCTGTTGCTTCTGTTGCAGCTTCAAATTCAAGCGATTTGTTGGGCTGAATTCTTCTTGCAAGAAAGAACACTGAAACAACAGAATATGCAATAATATAGATATCTATTCAAGCTAGTTAGCTAAATCAGTAAAGCATAAACCATACACATCAACCAAGATCTTGCAATATGGAAAATTAAAGCCAATACAGATGCATATGGGGAAAAATAAGCAGTACTCTTTATTGATTATAGAAGGAGAGGTTACAACCTAGTGACTGATTGAAGTGAAATTCTAGCAATGTTCCCAAGCCTCATCATAGTATAAATCTCTCCAACAGTAGCTACACAAATCTAGCTCTCAATTGAAAATTCTCTAGCATTTCTCTACTCAAATTCTTCCTCCTCAAGCACTTAGATTTGTACTCAATTTATAAATGAACTGTAGGTTGTTTTGCAATCAATGACTTTCCAATAATAGGAAAGACATGTTTCCATTCATGTAGATGTCAAATGGACACTTGGATCCGAAGCTTGATATATGTGAACTCTTCTAGAAGGCACTGGCCAAGTGGAAATTCCGGAACAATGAGAATTTCGCTCCCAATGTGACCAACACACCTATGAATGTTGGGAAGTGCTTTGCAGAGAAGCCTTGCATGGGGCTACCTGCATATGCAATGCACTTATGCCCCTTAGATCTTGCATTGGTGAGCTTTCATATGCTATATAATAAGCTTCAAACCATGGAAACCTTTGCTTGATGAAAGTCTTGCTTGATTTGTCTTGTTTCTTGTCTCAGGGCATGTAGCAACTGAAATGATAGGGAATGATAGACCCTTGATCATTGGTCCTGGAGATGATGCCCAGTTAACCAGGTCATTGGGAATGGCACCCAAATTGACCTATAACAGAAATTTCAAGAACTTCGAGATCAATAGCATTTGAACTTTGATTGTGCTTGCCTTGGAGAACTTCAAGATCAATAGCATTTGAACTTCAGGCCCATTCTGAGTCATTATTTCCTTCACTATTGAATTTGGAACATATGCAATAATGTGAGAATACAAGATGTACACTCTAAAGTCGTTAATAGCCTTCACTAAAGGAAGTTCTTGTTTTTCCATTATGTTGTACTTTAGTGTTGCATCTCTTAGGGATTTGCTGAAAAAAGCAATGGGCGGTTCATAGCCCTGATCATTCTTTTGTAACAAGACTGCTACAGTGGTATGTTCTGAAGCAAAAGAAAAAATAATAAAATATTTCTTGAAATCAAGACTTATTAGGACTGGTGTTCTTGTAAGGGCTTGTTTGATTGATTCAAAGGATTGTTTGGCCTCTACTGTCCATTTTAGTGCTAAATATTTCTTTAACATGTTATTCAGTTCTCTAATTAATTCTGCTAGATTAGAAATGAATCTTCTGAGAAAGTTAATTTTACCTAAGAATGCTTGTAATTCCTTGATATTTCTAGGATGACTTATGTTCAAAATTGCCTCTATTCTAGCTGGATTTATTCTAATTCCCTCTTTTGATATTATGTGTCCTAATAGTTTACCTTATTCAAGTCCAAAGAGTGTCTTTTTGGGATTCAAAGAAATGCCAAATTTTTTTCATTTAATAAACACTTGTCTCAGATGATCTAAATGTTCATTGTCTATTTTTTAAAATACTATTATGTCATCTAGATAAATGAAAATAAAATCATGAATTTCTTTGGCAAAAGCTATTTCCATAGATCTCTGGAATGTGGCTCTCGCATTCATTAATCCAAAAGGCATTTTCAAATACATGAAAGTACCCCAAGGAGTAGTAAATGTAGTCTTTGGTTTGTCTTCTAGTTGAACTAAGATTTGATTATATCCAGAGAATCCATCAAGAAATGAAATCCTGCATGATCCTACCACCCTCTGTAAAATATGGTCCATTTTTGGGAGGGGATAGTTGTCTTTTAGGGACACTGTTTAAGTTTTAGAAATCAACACAAAGTCTGGTTTCCCCTATTTTCTTCCTAGTGGGAATGGTGGTTTGGATGCAGGAGTCAAGGACAAACTCTCAAATTTTGAGACAATTTCTTCAAGTTTTGGTGGAACTTCTTCTATTTCCTTTTTAGTATCATTCATTAACCTCCAAATTTTAAACACAAAATTCATATGCATTAAAACAAACTTTACCACTTTTTTTATAAATGATGGACTCATAATTATATAATATATATAATATGCAACAATAATGAAAACCATACATAGAAAATAATTTCTAAGTCGATTTTAGTTGATTTGGTAACGGATTTAAACCAACATTAAACCTGTTTCTAAATTTCTATCGCATCCAATTAAAACATTAACCCACATGCATGTAAAATTACGATAATCTTTGGATCTTTAAGCTGCAGGAAAAAATCGTCAGATTAAACACGTGCTGGATGGTCAACTTAACAAATTGAATCTGGTTGATAAAATATCAGGTCTGTTTGGAAGGTTAAACTCCTCGCATATCTAAATGCGACAACTGTCTGATCACAAATCTTGCTGCATGGACCGTCGGATCATTCAAATGATGGAATCTTTACTTAATTTATTAAACCTTGGACTTTCTACACACTGCAGTGATTGCATTTGCTTTAAACGTGCCAGATTCGAGTCTCCTTCAAAGAAATCACGCTTCTAATGCATCAATTGACTGATATCCTTTTAATTTTAACAATACAATTAGACTAATTCCATTTCATGGTGGTTGTGGAATCAAATTGGAAGTCCAAAAATTTCAAAAAATTAACGCACATGCAGAATCAATTAAACAAAATCAATATGAAATTAACCAATTCATAAGTATTTCGAAAGATAGCAAAACCATCAAGGATTTGGAAATTATGCACAACTACAGAGGAAAATGGAATTTTATTCTATTCCATTTCTGATTCCATCAAATCCTCCCCCAATTTACATTGCAACTTACATATATATAATGTTCACACAATATTTACAATCTGATTCAAAAGAATTGGATTTGTCCAATTTTGGATAAAAATCCTATTACAAGATATTTGCCCTAAAATCCTCAAATAAAAACTAAATTCAATGAATCAAATACAAGTAGTTCAAATCCCTAAATACCAATCAAATATTATCTATCAAAACAATAAATTTCCAGCGAAAGGAACCCACTCCTTTGCTTGTAATTTTTTTTTTGTATTTTTGGAATAAAAATGATTTAATTTTTTTCCTCGAGCCTCATGCGCCTACATCGGAATCCAGAGGAAAAAATTCTTCATGGGCTCCTATCCATGAGCTTCTCTACAGAATTGCCCAATTTCTGTAACATGGTTTTTGTCATCCAAACATTCTCTGCAACTGGTTGATCTATCCACTTGATAAAATACTCAAAATACTTTCATCCTCTTGTTTTTTTAGACAATTTTTTGTCTAAAATCATCTCTGGCTATAATATTTTTGTTGTGGGAAACTATTTTAGCCAGTCAATCTCTTCTTTTCTTTCAGCTGTATCATCTGTGTCACTGTCTTCGTACCTGTAAAAATCAACAACATTGAAGAAATGGATGTGATAGTTTTATATAAGAGCTTTAAAAAGGTTTGAAGTCTGCTACTAAATATATATTCCAATGTTAGGGGGTAATTCAATTTCATATGCATTTGCAGAATACTTTCTCAATATTTTACGTGGCCCAATTTTCTTAAATTTCAACTTATTATATGCTCTTTTTGGAAATATTTCTTTCCTTGGGTGTGCTATAACCAAATCTCCAACCTCAAAATTAACTTCTCTTTTCTTCATATCTGCTCCGCTCTTGTACTTGATGTTGCTGCCCTGTAACTATTGTTTTACCTGGTCATGTATTGCTTGTATTTCTGAAGAAAAATATTCTCCTTTAGCGCTTCTCATCTCTGATTTTCCAAAATTTCTTAGTTCATACACTCCTCTTGGGTGCATTCCATAAACTATATGGAATGGGCTCTACCCTGTAGTCCTGTTAGGATAGTCATTATAAGCATATTCAGCCTGTGCCAAAATCTGATCCCACTGTTTAGGATGTTTTCCTGCAAGACTTCTCAAAAGATTACCCAAGCTTCTGTTCACCACGTCAGTCTATCCATCAGTCTGAGGATGATAAGCTGATCTAAAACCCTATTTATTACCAAGCGTTTTCCACAATGTCCTCCAAAAATGACCAACAAATATGGTGTCCCTATCAGAGACAATGATTTTAGGTAACCCATGCAACCTTACAATCTCTTTGAAAAACAAATTAGCAACATGAGTAGCATCACTGGTTTTATAACATGGAATAAAATGTTCCATTTTAGAAAATCTTTCAATTACAACATAAATTGCATCATTCCCTCTCTGTGTTTTAGGTAAACCCAAAACAAAATCCATACTTTCCATATCCCAAGGTATATCTGGAATAGGCAATGGAACATGTAAACCTGTGTTTTGACTCCTTCCTTTTGCATACTGACAAACTTTTTAATTTCGCACATAATTCTCCACTTCAGATCTCATATTTGGCCAAAAATAAAAATGACTCAGTTGTTCATAAGTCGTGTCTGCACCAAATTTCCACCAATTCCACCACTATGTTTCTCTTTAATTAAATTTTCTATCATAGAACAATTTGGTATGCACAACTGATTTCTTTTAAATAGAAAACCTTATTGTAAGAAAAAATCCAGCCACTTACTTCTATCCAACAAAACATGATTACTGCATGCTTCAAATGCCTCTTTAATATCCAAATCTGTTTTATACAATTATTTAAGAAAATAAAAAACCAACACTTGAATTTGATTTTCTTGAACTAAAATTATTTTTCTACTTAAGGCATCTGCTACTTTGTTTGCTTGGCCAGTTATATGTTTCAATGCAAAATTGAAACGTTGAAGATACTCTACCCATTTTGTATGTTTCTGATTCAGTTTTGGCTACTGCATAATGTACTATAATGCATGATTAGCTGAATAAAGAAAAAACTTTTTAGACATCAAGTAATGTCTCCATTTTTTTAATGACTACACAACTGCATAAAATTCTTTGTCATAAGAAGAATAATTCCTTCTTGTCTCATTCATTTTTTCACTGAAATAAGCTACGGGTCTATCTTCTTGACTTAACACAGATCCAATGGCTTCTCCACTGGCATTACATTTCACTTGGAAAGGTTTGTTAAAATCAGGCAAAACTAATATGGGCTTTTCTATTATCTTTTGTTTTAACACTGGAAATTTTTTTCTACTTCATCAGTCCATTCAAATGGTTGTTTGTCCTTATTTATGGTTTCAAAAATAGGAGCATTGATCTTACAAAAATTCCTTATGAATTTTCTATAAAAACTAGCAAGACCATGGAATCTTCTTACCTCAAAAACACTCTTAGGTGAAGGACATTCTATGATTGCCTTTATCTTCTCTGGATCCATTTTCAATCCATCAGCAGAAACAACAAAGCCTAGGTATACTAAATCTTCGTTCATGAATGAACATTTTTTTAAATTTACTAGCAACTTCTCCTGGTGAAACTTCCTTGAGACATAATTTAAATGTCTCATGTGTTCTTCTTTAGATTTGCTATAAATTAATATATCATCCAGATATACTATTACAAGGGCTAAAACGCGAAGTTGGGAAACACTTTTTGGCATAAGATAGAATTCAGGAGAATTTTTTAATTTCTCGGCCGAGAAAAAAAGTCAACTAAATTTCTCGGCCGAGAGTTTTCAAAACTCTCGTCCGAGAGATTTTAAATATTTCGTATTTTCTCGGACGAGAGTTTTGAAAACTCTCCGCCGAGAGTTGTGTCACAAAACTCTCGGCCGCAAACTCTCGGCCGAGAGTTTTTAACATTCAAAAACTCTCGGCCGAGAGTTTTTCTAACTCTCGGCCGCAAACTCTCGGCCGAGAGTTTTTAAAACTTTTGGCCGGGAGTTTTCCCGCGCATAAATTGGTTTAAAACTCTCGGCCGAGAGTTTTAAAAATTTCTCGGCCGAGAGTTTTTCTCGGCCGAGAGTTTCTGGTCAACAAAAAACTCAGAAACCTCTGCAGTTTTGAGAAACCTACAACTTTGGAGGGGCTGAACACCTACAAAAACAAAATTTTATATGTCGGACCAAGTACCATTAGATTCGTCTCTAAATCTAGTTTTTGATGATGTGAGATTTATGGAGTTTCATTAAAAAATTCAATTTTTTATTAATTTTTTACTAAACTATGTCACTATGGAATTTCATTGTTCGAAAAATTCCACTGAATTAAAATTCAATAACTTTCAAACAAGGACACCAAAAAATTAAAAAAAATCATAGTGCACTTCCTCTCCCTGTCTACTTCAAAAGGGTACTCTCATTTTTCTTATTGACGATCACATTGAAAAGAAAATCAAAGGATAATAAAATGTACTGAAACATCACTGTTTTTTTGTCTTCGTCCATTTCAAAAAATAATAAAAAATAGTGATTTGATCCAAAAATTACCAAAAAATAGTCTGTGCACTAGTGCAATATATGCAGATTATGATGCTATGGTTTTTTTCCAAAAAATGAATAACCTTCCCTAAAAAAGTAAAGGATAATAAAGTGACTATTTATGTTTGCCTGAAAATTTCAAGTATATGCAGTTAGTAAACAACAAATTTACCCCTCTATATGTCAATAATTTTTTTTTTTAAATATCGGTATGGAGGTAAGACAATTCTCTACAATTCTTGTTTTTATGTCAAAGCATAATTTGCGATAAAAATATGAGTTTAGTGGAGTTGAAGTTGAAAAACATAGAAAATTACAATTTTCAACGTCAAAAAAGGGCAAAAAGTGTTTCCCAACTTCACATTTTCACCCATAAATTCCTTCAATACTTCATTCATAAGCCTCATAAATGTACTAGGAGAATTTGATAATCCACACGGCATTACCATCCATTCATATAATCCTTCATTTGTTTTAAAAGATGTTTTCCATTCATCTCCTTCCCTTATCCTAATTTGATGATATCCACTCTTTATATCCAATTTTGTAAAATATCTTGCCCCACTTCAATAATCCATCAAATCTTCAATTCTGGGTAAAGGAAATCTATACTTGATTGTGATTTTATTGATTTCTCTTGATTCAGTGCACATTCTCCAGCCTCCATCTTTTTTTGGACTCAACACTGTTGGCACTGCACAAGGACTCAAAATTTCTCTGATCAGTTCTTTATCTAACAGTTCTTGTACCTGCTTCCTAATTTATTGATTTTCTATAGGAGTCATCCTGTATGCTGTTTTATTTGGAAAAATTTCTCCTAGAATCAAATCTATATGATGGCTGATTTTTCTAATAGCTGGTAATTCATCCGGAAAATCATCTACAATGATATCACAATAATTTTCCAACATCTCTTGAATTTCAATTGGTAAATCTGAAATTTTAGTGGAAGTAATTACTACCTTGGGTTTGCAAATTAATGCAAAGTTTACCTCATCATCTTCAATCTGCTGCAGATATTCATTTCCACTTAGTAACAAAGCTTTCAGATCAGATCTTATTTTTGATGCATCTTCTTCTTCTGTCGGCAAAAATGTATAATTAATACCATCTTTACAGAACTTGTATTTATTCTTTTTCCCATCATGCATAGCTTCTCTGTCATACTACCAAGGTCTACCCAACAATATGTGACAGATATCCATAGGCATTACATCACACATAATTTTGCTTTGTAGTTGCCCAACTGGAATTCCACTTCACATCGTTCATTCACTAACAGCTGATGTCCTTTCTGAAGCCATGACACCTTGAAGGGTGTTGGATGTTTCTTTGTCTTCAATTTCAATTTCTCCACCACTTCTCTAGAGACCAAATTATCAATTTTGCCACTATCAATTACCATTTGACAACATTTTCCTTGAACTTTGCACACACTTCTAAATAAATTTTTCCTCTGTGCTGGTTCAACAACTTCCTTTTTTGGTTTTAATAGAACTTTTTTAACTACCTATTATCACCCTATTAATTTCTAAATATTGTGGGCTTTTTTATTTTTTCAGTTTTAAGAAAACTAGGGGTAACCAAAAACCTACTTTTGAAATCTAGGATCTAACCTTCATAAATTTCAGAGAGGGCTCTCTTTATGACTTAACTTTGTTTTTGTTTAATATTTTAGGCTAGTTATGATAGTTCAATTTGGTTTTGGTTTTGAAATATTTGGTGGAAAACAATATTACTTGAAGAAAAATTAAAGAGGGATCTACTAATCCATTGGGCTATGGAGTCAAAGTCTAGCAAGAAAACCTAGAAGGCAAGGCCAAGAAGATGCTAATGTATTCAGGGAAAGGTAGATAACCCTCAAATATTTGGATAGATTTTTTTGATGAGATGGCTTGCTTCGGGATAAAGGGCAATGAATAATCCTTTGATCCAGAAAAAGAGGAAGGAGGCAGGGGTCAAACAGGACTAGGAGCAATTAATAATTCCTAAATCCAAAAATTAGCAGAAAACATTTAAATGATTAAGTAGTTAAGACAGGGAGTTCTAACACTAGTCCTGAAGTAATACTCCTATCTAATCATTAAGATTGAAAAACATATATGAAATGTATGTAACTCAAAAAAGAAATGATGACAAGATAGATGCACTTTACTCTTCAACTTATCGCATGAATCCTGAATTATGAAGTCCAATTGGCTATTTTCGAGACTGCTTCTTTGAAATCAACACATGTGAGCCTCCAACGTACCAGCAAAATTTCTATAATGTTCTTAGCAATTTTATTCCACCCTAAACACTTCATAAACTGAATTATTTATACAAATGTTTATTACAAAATATCCTAGAGAAATCTAGGAATAACTCTAAGAAATAAAAAATATCTTTACACATTAAGAGGGACAACTTGCTTAACAACTTAGCAAGTTGTCCTCTTATCTAGAAAATATACTACTATCTTATCTAATCAAAACAGTTTGTTGACTAGGTGTACATGCTTGCTGGCATATTTGGAAAATATCTCTTTGAAGATTGCTTGATTGATACTCTTTTCACTTTATACCTTTTAACACTGTCTTTTTTCCTAATACACGTTCACGTTGTTCATCTGTCACTTTACTGCTTGTAAAATAGAGAAATTACAATAGTAAAGAAATGAGTTGGTTGCTTCTTCTCTGATACTCTTTGACCCTGTTCTTTATCCGGATACACTTTCAATTGATATATTAACCATTTCTCTGTTGTAGTTAAATCAGCTAGCTGTCATTTTTATTTCTGATACACTTTGACTTTGGCCTTTCACCCTGATACTCTTTTAAACTAATACTTTGACATTCAACTACTGTAAAAAGATATTTCTTGCAGTAAAAATTCAAAATCAAGTACTGTGTTATTTGTTTTCTTTTCAAACTGATTTCTTCATTTGCACTGTCTTCTACTGTTTACTTTTTTGCTGCTATAATAAATTTCTAAAAGTTTCCCATTGTTCAGCATCTGGTATCTTCATACTTTTCAACTTTCTGTAGTTCTCATCTTCTTCAGTGTACTTAGAAAAATTTGGCTTAATCACAAATAAGCATTTGATTTCATTCTGAAGGAAGAATAAATCTTCAATGTATTTGATAAACACTTTCCCTGTTGGAGATCCCTGTGGTAATTGCTTACTAATCTATTCTTTGGCATGATCTTTGATCTTCTTATCATATTATTTCTGGTCCATTAACTTGTCATTGAATAGAGGATCTACAATTTTATAATCCAAGTCAGCTATAGGGATAATTTCTTCACTGGATACTGGAGGTTGAAGAGGATTTACAGTGACAGTGGACTTAGCAGAAATAACAGGAGTAGACTTCGAAACTTTTCTACATCAGTTTTAGGAGGTTTTGACCATCCAGGCTTAACAGGCTTTGACCCTCCAGCCTTAGGTGTGCTCTATTTCTTGGTCATTTTTAGATAACTAAAGAAAGATTATATTGTTTGTAGTAGTTGAATTTGTAGAAACAGAGGAAATTTAAGCAAACCTTTGACAATTTAGGAATCTAGGATATAAGGAACAGTTTAAGACAGAAAACACAGGTTTTCTGAATGGATACGACTGAAAAAAAAAAGAGGATTTTAGGTAATCTGTTGATTCAAAAGGCTTTTCAAGCCGTGGAAGTGATTTATAGGAATTAAAAACTAAGGATTCGGCTTAAAAAGGAGGCTTTTGAGACAATAACGATTCCTGGGGAAATTTTGACAGAGTTTGCCCTGATTTTGAGCGTTTTAGGGCAAATTTATATGACTAATTTCTCTTTTTCAAGTGTATTTTAGTGAAAATGACTTCAAATTTGGATTTGCAGGTTTGAATAGTTGACGAATACCTGAACTACAGGTATTTAGATAGTTGGATGGGTTTTGGAGATGCTTTCGCTTGAATTTGGACTTCTGTTGATTTTTTGGAGCTGAAATAGTGTACTTTGTTATGTCAGCAGGGTATCTTGCTGCGAAATCTGAGCTTTCATGGATAAAATAGACTAACAGAGGTTTAAAATTGAGTCTTTGAAAGATTTAAAGGGCAAAGCAGATTTTTTTTATAAGTCAGGAGTCAAACAATAACAATAAGATTTATAAACAAAGGTTTTAATATTTATGCATAAATCTTTTAAAAATGTCATTAATGCAAGTCAAATCATAGGCGAAGGTTGTTTTCGGCTTTCTACTGCGAAAACCATTGGTGGGTTTCGCGTTGGCAATAGGTAGTAAGTGGTACTCCTTAAAATGAATGCGATACAATGAGCAAACACCACATCACAGGGAGCGGTTTCGTGAATACAACCTATTTCGCGCAAATTTTGGCTTGGGATCATCATTCATGTTTAGAGCGTGAATTGCATCATCCACCATTAGATCTGAGAAGTGGGAGCAAATGGTCGGGATGTGATGGGAAGGTGTAGGGAAAAGTTATGGTGGGGCCCAGGCGGCTTTATGCAATGGCGCATTATAAATATAACAAAACCTTTGTAAAAATAAACTTTATAACCAAGGTTTTAATATATAGAATGATTTATATATATGTGGGGTATAATGCAAAAGGTTTTATCGGGAAATGTTTATATATAAAGAGATTTTATATATATGGTTTAGAATGCGCGTGAGGCGAGATATGGAGTTAACCATGATTTAAACTAGGTAAAAGGGGACTTTAACCTGGGTTTAAGTCTTATGCGGGGAAAATAACGATGTATTTACAAAGGCTTTGGGGGAATAAAGTTTAGTTTGAATTAAACTTTATAATAAGCGTGGAATTATTTTATTTTATTATATAGTTTATTAAACCATGAGGGCTTAATAACTATAGTGAGGCATGTTAGCCACCTATAAAATTTGTCATGTCAAATGGTGGCTAAAATTTTTTTGAAGCCTTCAAGAAACAAGTTTTATTGCCAAAATTGTTATCTCTTGAAGCCTTATGAAGATATATTATCCTCTTATTAATCTTCACTGTTGAAAAAAGCTTGAAAAAATCATAAAAAATAAGCTTTTTAACTACAGGCGTAAGCCCCTTTGGGCTAAGCCCTAAAAATCACTTCGCCACCATATACCCTAGCGCTAGAACCAAGCGCTAATAGTCCCGACTGCTTATCGCATCAGAAAATTTGCGATAAGCGCAAGTCTTTTGTTTTATGAAACCTCCGATCCGATTGGCCCCTTTGAATAAACCCCGCCCCTTCGCTCCCTTTGTAAAAACCATGAGCCCACAATCGGGCGCTTAACACTTTATATAAACCCTTCCCCGATGAAATTTTCCTTTGTATAAGCATAAAAGCCCACTTTCCTATGTTTTATATGAAAACCTGTTGTTTCCTTGTTTTAAAGGGAAGGACCGTCGATCTAAAAGGCCGATCAACAGTCAATGAGATCTCGCATCAGAGGTTTTTTCATCGGGCGCGTTTGAAAAGGCCCCTCCATCATTCTGATTCCGATTGGCCCCTCTTGTGTATATAAACCCCAGTTCCTTTATCTTTTTCAATATATAACCCAAGAGCCTGCAATCAAGCGCTTAAAAGTATAAATAAACCCTTCCCTGATGTAAATATCCTTTGCATTTCATAAATAATTTGATTTTCATATGTTTCAAAGGATTCTTCCATTTCATAGTTTAAACCAATCCCGACAGTTGATCTTAAACCAGATCAATGGCATGCACAATCTTGCATCAGAAATTTCATTGGATGCGATTAATTTTTTTATTGCTTCCCCTCCGATTGGCTACCTCCCGATGTAATATTAGCCATTGATCTCCTCCTCGCCTTCCTAGATCTGAAGGCTCTTATCATTCCATCCCAAAGCCCTTTCCCCCGCTGTGAACTCCTCTGATACATTTCCCACTATTGATCTGATCCTCAGATCGATGGCCATCGCTCAATCGCATCGGCACCTTGCACCATTTTACCTCGCCGATCGCAAACCTCTGATTGAATCTAGGCCGTCTATGCCCTAAGATCTAATGGTCTAGATCAATCCTCCCACCTTTTTTAAATTTATGAAGCCCTGCTTTATAATGTTTTTTGGGAAAATCTCAGCCGTTGATCTCTGTAGGTCAACAGTCCAAACTAACTCTTTCTCCGCCTCATTTTTCATTTCATTAACGCACAGATCACATCTGAGCCATTGATATGTTTCATCCAACAACCCAAATTCATCCCAATAGGCCTAGTGCCCTGGGTCCTACCCTTTCCTAGATCAGATCTCCACCGTTGATTCCTGGATCTGACGGTCAATAATAAAACCACCCTACCTGCTTCCTCCCGTGCATCTTATCAATATCACTCTCTTTCCATGACCGTCAGATCTAAGACCCTTGACTGATGGATGACGCTCATTTTCCTGCAGATTCAAGCATGAAGGTTAATTCTCCAAGAGCTATGCGATATAAGTGGTTTTGAAGTGCCACGTGTCAGGCTAAGACGCATATCGCGTTCAAAAAGGTGAAACCGCCTACCTGCCTTTTCGCTGCGCGATACCACTAGTTTCTTGGTCCAAAACCACTTTCCCCTATTTCCATTGCATTGGTCTTCCGTCGTTGATATCTGCAGATCAACAGCCAGCATTCAATCTCACATTTCACTATCACCCTCTGCCTTCTTCCAAGGGATTTCATAGATCAACCACAACCGTTGATCTCAGGGGCCAATCTAATCCAACGGCCCTCGATCAATCGGAAACCCCGAATTTCCTTCCTATGCATTTGACCTCCACCAAAGGTTTTTAACCCCATCTCTTTGTTTTTTCCATCGTTTCATTATAATGTGACCCTTTGCATTATATTTCCTCCGATGAATCTCGATCGTCGATCTATGCGGATAAACAAACCTAACTTAATCTATCCCACCATTCAATCAAACACCTCTCTTTTATCTCTGCAAGCAATCTCCGCCATTGGATGCTTTCATCCAACGGCTGCAACCTAACCGAAACCTCCAAAGCAGTCTGACCCAAATAACACAGGATTTTCTTAATATTTTTTGTTTTTGCAGGATTTAAAGTTTTCTCTAAAGTTTTAAAGGAAAAATAAAATCCGAGGATGACGATCCTCCAAGCTTTCATTTATCAAATAGTATCCACCTACAAGGTGCAACACCATGTTTTATTGGTGCCTCATGAGCACTGATACTGTTATAAGCCCTATGCGCACCTGCACATCAACAAGACATAGCAAAGTTTAACAAATCAAAGATTGTCAGTGTCGAAGACCCAACCATAGCAGAGATGAAGAATCGAACATTGATTATACAATTTGGGGTGGATTACGGCTAAGATCGACAATAAAAATCCCAATCCACTAAATTAAACATAGTTAAAGAACAGAAGACAGAGAACTAGGCCTAATTATGCCTAACACACGGATCAGAAGCAAATTAGTCCTGTTTTAGGTCAAAACAAAAATATCTACCAGACCGAGAAAGCCTCCACTGCCACATCAGAGGCTAATTGAATCCTCTCAACTACCAAAAGCCACCTATAGCTTCAAAGCATTCAAACAAGGCCAAGTTATTACCAGAACAAAGGATATTTGCCTCATGACAGCCGAACAGATATATCAAGCCAAAGAACTTATTGCAAAATATCAGCAGAGTTATTATAAAGATGACACGGAGCCTTAAAGTCAACAAAATCATTCCAGTGAGCTTAATACTTAATGTAAAGCCAATTAATATAGAGAAATATCTGTAAAATTCTCCATTGATCCCCTCAAAGGCCAAGAAGCATTAAAACATATTAATTGAGCCTGTAGATATTTTCTCTCTTTCGGCCTCCTCATTTTTCTATAAAATCTTCTTGAGGAGCTCATTGTAAAGGTTTGGTTTCAGAACTTTGAAATATACTTGTGCTTGAATTTTCTACATGTAAATAGTGTTCAAAGGCTCTTGAAGCTCTGTTTGTAATCAAATAAGTTAGACTGAGAAGAGAATATGATTTCTGAACTGAAACATCGGACTTGAAGAATGTAACTGGTTTGACATTAGTAAACAAGTTGTTTCTTGGGATCCTGGTATATATCACTGGTGAAGTGTTTCTTTCTATGTTATTTTTTTCCTTTCATGTATGCCATATTGTCCATTATTCTCTGATAAAGAACAGAAAGCATAGAGTTAAGATTTACTATTTACAGTACCCTTCTCTGACTGGTAAGCTTTATCTCAATGTTTTCCTCCAAACTGTGTATTTAAGAATGATTCAATATGGTTCAAGTAGTTAGGAATGTTGGCATTCCCTCTTCGTACTGCTTACTAAAAACATTGTTCTTGAATGTTATTTTCATTATTTTCTTAGTAAATTTAGACTAGAAAAGTGATGGTGTGCTCTGTTTTCTAGCTTCTTTCTCCAACAGTAATTCTAAAAGTTTCCCTAAGTGTATGCTGAAAGCAGTATAGATTTAAAAGTATCTTACCTAATCTTAGGCTACACTTTGTTTTTCCTTATCTGTTTTCATCCTTTCTGAAAGTAATTATGTGGATCACTGGATTGTTTGTCTATTTAGTTAGCTTTAATACGAACCTATCCAAGAAGTCTATGGTTAGCCCTGTCCTTGGTTGGTTTTAAACATTTACTTAAAAGGCTTTTCTTGTTTGGACAGACTCACAAATCCTAGTTGAAATTATTGTCTGTTTCCACCCCTTCAACACTTTTATTGTTTCCATTCCATCATTTTATCTCAAAATATCCTGTGATATAGATGAATTTCCCCTTGTACCACTCTTAAATTTTTTGTGCAATTAAACCCTTTTATGACTCCATAGCCCAATGGACTAAAAACCATCGTCATATCTAACCTATCAGCCAAATCATGTTATGATTGCTTGCAACTTCACACCTTTGAAACTCGTTCCATTTTAGGACTTTCCACTCAACTAAAATCATGCTCAACCATCCAAAATAAACAAAACCCCTTGTTCTTAATAACTAGCCTAATATCATACCCAAAAAACCTTAAAGATAAATCAATCTTTGCACTTATAGGAGAGATCCCTCTCCAGATTTAGGAGGGCTGGATCCTAGAATCCCAAAGTGGTTCAAGTGTTCTCTCTGCATTTCTAGTCTCACCAATCTGTTGGAATTACAGGGAGCTAACATTTTTGGTGACTCTGCTGGGGAATTTTCTGAGAAAACTTCATCCTACACACTTTTGGAACCTTAGGAAACCTCTTGATTTAATAAAAATGTTCTGTTAGCTAGTTGACCCACCAGGCATAGCATTTCTGGCCAAACAATCAGTCTTTAGTGAGTACAAGTAGCCTCTTCAAGCACTACCAAGAAAATGGTAATCATGATAAAACTTGTTTGAATCAGTGACAAACTAAGGAAACCTTAGGATTCTCATAAGAGCTTATCAAACCTTGAAGGATCGGCTGGCTTAGCCATAAGAGTAGATTGTCTTTGTCTCATAACCGTAGTTAAGTTTTGAAATAGATTTAGGACACTCTTAAAAACCATAGGACTGAAAAAACTCAGAAAAACCCAAAAATATTTCAGATTGGTATTCAATAAACATGGTGGTGGACCATAAAACCTTTTGCCTCCAAAAAAGCTAAAAATTTCCACCTGGTGACTCCACAATCCTAAAAATACCTTAAGACTCCACTGGGAAGATCCATAATCATCATAACATCATTTGAACTCAGTAAGAGGATTTTAGGATTAAAAATTTCTTGTCTAAAATATCAGTTTGCCTCTTAAAGATTGTCATATCTGGTTTAACTTTTCTTGTTTACTTGGGTCTGAAAAACACATCATAGTGGCTCCTAGAAAGATTCATACTAGAGCCTATCCTGACCTAGACCCTCCTGAGATAGTTTATAACCCTGAAATAATCCTTAGGAAGTCTCCTAATATTAAATCTTCAACTGTTTTCAGATCACCCTTGAGAGCTAATTTTGTTCCAGAAAACCTTGCAGCTCTACAACAACCACAAGTTGACTTAAGAAATCCTTTTAGAACTAGGTCGCTTGATGATTTGGATTAGTTAGATTCAAATTCTTCACTTTCATCCCCGGACAGAAGTGAACAACCTGGTAGCAGAGAAACTACACCTCGTGATTTACGTTTCCTTCACAATTTAGGTATCTCTCATCCAAGATCAACTCAACAATCTATTGCTGGTACATCCACATCTGTTCTTCATACATCCACTGTCCAAACCACTCCACTTCATCCCACTTTCCCTCTTGTTAATCCTCCTCTTGTAAATCCACCTCCACCCCCTATCATGGCAACATGGTATGCTCCCTTAGTCCTTCCTTTACCATTAGTCAATCTTCTACAGGAATATCAGTCCAAGATACCATTGTATGATGCCAGTAATGATCTTAATTCTTCACAACATGTGGATAAGATGAATGACTACTTTGACAGAAATTAAATTGATGATAAAACTGTCAAAGTTAGATTATTTTCTAAAAGTTTAGGTGGAGAAGTAAGAAAATGGTTCAAAGGCTTAGCCCCTCACAGTATAAATGATCTCCAAGCCTTCCATCAGTTATTCTTAAACAAATGGGATGTGAGGAAAAACCCTCTTCAAATACTTTCTGATTACAAGAAGCTCCACAAAAACACTGGGGAAAGTGTACAAGCCTATTACACTAGGTTTAATAGTGTATACAATGCCCTTCCCCCAGACTTAAAACCTCCACAAGGCTCAGCTTTAAACAATTTTCCTAAAGGATTTGATCCTGAAATGGCCTATCAGCTGAGAGAAAGAGATCCTTTAACTCTTGAAGATATTCAAAAAGGAGCTCTTGCTGTGGAAGTTAACTTAATGGAGAAAAGAGCAAGAATGAGGAATGAGAAGAGAGTGTACTTTAAATAGGAATCTACACCTTCCACATCTAGCTCAAAGATGGAAAGAATGATGGAGGAGAGGATGAAAAAAATGAGCATATTGGAGAGAGCACAAGAAAATCAAAATCAAGCAGCTCCACAAAACAGAAATCAGAACCAAAATCAGAATTTTAGGAGAAACCGACCTCAAAACAGACCAAGGGAGGATGGTCAACAGATCACTCCTCCTTTTCATCAAAACTATGTAAGTGAGGTTGAAGAAACAAGTGAACAAACAAAGGAGGATGATATTAACATGTTGGGAGTAGAAAATGATGACTTTGAAGTTCATTACGATAGAAAACAAGGTCTATACACACCCTATGATGACAAAAGAGATGAGGATGAAAGTTATTATCAAGACATGGAAAATGTTATCATAGAGTCTCAAAAAGAATATGACCTTAGGAGTAAAAGCAATCAATAAACTCCCAAAACTAAAACCTCTAATAAATCTTCACAAAACAGCACTGTAAACAAACCCAAAATTACAAACTAGAAAGATAAAATAGTAGCTGTGAATTCTGATAAAAACAAAGAGAAAGGCACTCAAAACAATAAAAAATAGAGTGTAGACCTTAGTAGTGTTAGCACCTCAGATAATACTCTTGTTAAAACAATTTTAACAAATGTAAACAGAGGAAATCAGCAAACTAATCTTGCTGATAGAGTGGCAGTTAATAAGGCCGAGACAAGTACTTCGAAGAATAAAATCCCTTTTAGCTTGAAGCAGGAAATTTCCAGAATTAAAATATTTGTTCCTCTTACAGAATTAGCTGCCCAGAATGTATATAGATCCCAAATTTTGAAGGCTTTTAACATAGAAGAGAGTAACGACACTATCAATCTTAACGATGACCAACCAAATCTCATATTCGGTCCTAAGATTGAAGGTAGATATCAAGAGGGACCTGTTCCTCCTTTCTACATTAGTTTAAATGTTCATGACAAGATTTTGCATAACGCTATGCATGATTCAGGGGCCTATCACAATTTAATGCCCAAAGCTGTAATGGAGAGCCTAAGCCTTGAAATCACTCGACCTTACAAAGATCTTTACTCCTTTGACTCAAGCAGAGTAAAATGTTTAGGTTTAATTAAAGACCTCTATGTTAACTTAGCACAAATCTCGGCCAAATGTTTAGTCATGGATATTGTTGTGGCTGATGTACCCCCAAAGTATGGTATGTTTTTATCAAGATCTTGGGGAGCTAAGTTGCAAGGAACTATGCAGATGGACATGACATATGCGACCATCCCTGTTTTCAATCAGACAAGAAGACTTTACAGGGAATCTCATATGTAGTATATGGTTACTAGCCAAGACAGACCGCAAAACTCTCCCCTTTATTCTGTAAACACAGGCCTTGATTCATTTATCCTTTTCAATGATGAAACTTTCAATCAACAAGTGACCTTAAATGAATTAATGTAAAATAGAGAGGAAGGGGAAGACAACACAGAACTGTCGAAACAGTTTGCTAAACCCAAAAACTACAGCCAAAAAAACCCGGGTCTTGAGCTACAGATAATTCTTCCTTTGCTTTTAAACCTTGACATTCAGCAAATCAGTCCTCAACACAATGAAAAACTTGGGGAATTAAAACGAATTCAACAAAGTGTCAATATTCAAGAACAATCTGAATGCACTATAGTTGAAGAGGATAGTAACCAAACTCATGAAACAGAAACTATTCCTCTCTGGAGTATGCACTTCGACGGTTCTGGCACTAGGAGTAATGTTGGTGCGAGCGTCTGGATACATAACACTAAGAAAAACCACATGGAAGGCCATTCCTACATATTAAAATTTCAGTGTTCGAATAACATAGCAGAATACGAATCCCTTCTTTTAGGCTTACATTTGTTGAAGAAATTAGGAGCCAGGAGAATTAAATTACATGGGGATTCAGATTTAATCATTAGGAAAGTGAACAGGGAATACAATGCTAATCACCCCAGACATAGAGCCTATTGGAATGATGTCGTGGATTTATTAAAAAAAAATTAGGAATCCCAATTGATTTTTGTCCCAAGAAAAAGGAATATCATGGCCCACAGTCTAGCTTTTGCTGCTAGAACATGCTTAACGCCTTATGAAACTAAAGAATGCACAACTCAAATTAAATTCAGACCAGCCGTCCCTGATAATGAGAAGTATTGGAAAGTGTTTGATGGAGACAAAAAAATAGAAGACTTCATGCAATTCAGAAATGAATTTGAACTACCAAGTTCGGATTTAGACCATGAAATAGACTGTCCTAGTGAAGAAAATTTTCTTGATGAAGAAGAAAAGTCTCTTGAGATAGTTGATGTAAATATGCTATCTAACAAACTTGAAAACACAACAGAAATGATTGCAGAGTTAGAAACAGAAGACTTAGAAACTCTGCAATCTAACAATCAAAGTTTGCCAAAGGGTCTGGCCCCTTTAGAAGAGTTGTTCGATTTCAACGATGTGGCCAAGAAGCCAAAACTGGAGCCTGTAGAAACTGAAGTTGAAGAGTGCAATATAGGCAATGAACTGAAACCAATGATGATCAAAATGTCTAAGACTTTACCAGCTCACATTAAACTCAAATACATAGAGTTGTTTAAATAATTTTCTGATGTTTTTTCGTGGAGTTATGAGGATCTGAAATCTTATGACACTGAAATAATTCAGCACAAAATTCCTCTTAAGGAAAACCAAAAGCCATTCAAACAAAAGTTGCATAGAATAAACCCTGGTCAGTTACCTTTGGTTAAAAAGGAAATCAAGAAAATGTATGAAGATGGTATTATTGTCCCTATTAGATATTCTGAGTGGGTGTCTAATCTGGTGTTAGTTAGGAAGAAAACAAGAGAGATAAGGCTTTGTATAGACTTTAGAGACTTAAACAAAGCTTCATTGAAAGAAAACTACCCTTTACCCAAGATGGACCATATTTTACAAAGGGTAGTTGGTTCTAAAAGAATTTCTTTGCTTGATGGCACTCAGGATACAATCAAATTTTAGTACATCCTAATGATCAATTATAGATAAATTTTACTACACTTTAGGGCACTTTCATGTATGTGAAAATTCCCTTTGGTCTATGAATGCTGGTGCAACATTCCAAATAGCCATGGACATTTCATTCTCAAAAGAATTGGGCTACTTCATCATTATTTACCTTGATGATGTCACTGTTTTTTCAAAGACAGATGAAGAGCACTTAGAACACTTGAGAATAGTTTTTGAGAAATGTAGAAAGTTTGGGATATCTTTAAATCCAAAGAAAACACTATTTGGTCTCTAAGAAGGTAAACTTCTTGGGCACAGTATATCAGAAGAGGGAATAAATATAGACCCAAAAAGGATCGAGGCTATATTGCAAATCTCTCATCCTCGAAACATCAAGGAACTACAATCTTTCATTGGAAAGATCAATTTCTTGAGAAGGTTCATACCCAATTTGGCTGAGCTCCTTCGAAACATTACAAACATGCTGAAAAAGGAGCAAGGGGTTAAATGGACCTTGGAAGAAAAGAAGTCCTTTGAGTTGGTGAAAAAAGCATTAACCAAAACACCAATCCTAATAAGTCTTATTTTTTCAAAAGATTTTTATATTTTTTCATTCGCGTCAGAACATACAATAGCTGTTGTCCTATTGCAGAAAAACCCACAGGGACAAGAGCAGCCTATTTCATTCTTTAGCAAGGCATTGAGAGATGCTCCTATGAAGTACAACATTATGGATAAGAAAGCTTTTGCTTTGGTCAAAGCTTTAAAAGATTTCAGAGTTTACATCTTTCACTCACACATCATTGCCTTTGTCCCAAATTCAGTTGTGAAAGACATTCTAACACAGGACCCAGATGGTAAGAGAGGTAAGTGGATAGCGGTGATACTTGAATATGATCTAGAAATCAAGCCCACTAAACTCATTAAAGGCCAAGGTCTAGCTAGATTGATGGCTGAATCAAATTTTGAAGTTCTTGATATTAATATGATAAATGCTTTAGATGAACAAGAGGAACTCTCAACCCCCATTATTGAAGACCATTTTATGAATTCCTCTTGGTATGCTGATATTTTATTTGTTTTTCTTAATTTGAATACACCTCCTAGTTTGATAAAAAAAAAGGGCAAGGTTTTTAAAGTTAAAAGTTGCAAACTATTGCATTATAGATAAATGTCTTTATTGGAAAAATGCAAGTCTGATATTGCTTAAATGTTTGCCTAAGTATGATGCAAAGAAGGTTAAGCACGAGTTCCATGAAGGATAATGTGGAGGCCACCTCTACTAGAAGAAAACAGCCAAAAAAATCCTTAGAGTTGGTTACTATTGGCCCACACTCTTTCTAGATGTACATAAGATGATAATTGTATGTCATAAATGTCAACTTTTTGAAGGCAAAAGAAAATTGCTTCCCCTACCTTTGCATCCAATCACTGTTGAAGTTCCTTTTCAACAGTGGGGACTTGACTTCATAGGATAAATCCATTCATCATCATCTGCTCAACATAGATGGATTCTCACTGCTACAGACTACTTCACCAAATGGATAGAAGCCATTCCTTCTAGGCAAGCCGATGACTCTGTCGTCATAAAATTCATTGAGACTCATATCCTCTCTAGATTTGGTTGTCTTAGGAAGATCATCACTGATAATGCAGTAGCATTTGGATCCAAGAATATGGTTCAATTTTTTCACAAATATCAAATAACATTGGGCCATTCTACTGCTTACTACCCTTAAGGTAATGGGCTAGCAAAATCCTCAAACAAGATTTTGGTGAACATAATCAAGAAGTTGCTGGAGGACAACAAGAAGTCTTGGCACACAAAGCTAGTGCATGCACTCTGGGCTGACAGATTAACACTTAAGAAATCTATTGGGATGTCACCCTATCAGCTTGTGTATGGTACAGATGCAATTTTTCCAACCAGCCTTGGTGTGCCAGTTATGAAGTTAATTCAAGAAGTGTAGTCTGAAGACAATGACATGATCAGAAGGATTAATCAGACTATACATCTTCAGCAAAAAATAGAGGTTTATAACATAGCATTACAAAATCAAGAGAGCATCAAGAAGCTTTATGATAGAAGAACAAAGGCTAGAAATTTTAATGTTGGGGACAAAGTGTTAAATTGGGACTCGAGGAGAGAAGACAAGGGAAAGCATGGGAAATTTGACAACTTATGGCTTGGCCCTTATCTCATTCATTCTGCTGCTGGTAATAATTCTTATTTTTTGTAGGAATTGAATGGAGATGAACTATTTTGGGGTCTTGTCAATGACAAGATGCTCAAACATTACTTCTCTTGATCCAATCATGTCTGGAAGCATTTTTATCTTTTTTCTCATTATAAAAATTTCATCCATCATTGCATTCAAAGTTAGAAAAATCAAAAATACAAAAACAGTAAAAGAAATAAAAGAGGGAATATTGTAAAAACAAGAAAGGTACATCCCCATACCAAAAAAGAGAAACAAATCTGAAAGTGTGCAAGCTCAAATGCCACTCCTGAAAAACACACTTCTAGTTAGTCATATAGCCTAAAGCTCAAATGCCACTCCTGAAAAACACACTTCTAGTTAGTCATACAGCGTAATCTTGACTAATTAGTTTTAAATTTTCTACTGATAGGTTAGTGAAATCAGATTTTCCAAACAACTTAATCTTGGCTTATCAGTTAGGTAGATTAGGCTAGAAAATAAAGGTTCAAACAAGCTCAAAATCTGAATCTAAGTGTCCAAAAGAAGAATATCTCTAAACTGTTTAAATTCTGAGTTAGAGATAGAAGTGAACTGGTTCTAATAAGCCCAAAATATAAACTAGAGAAAAAAGAAAAAACAGCTCGAATAAACTCAAAAATAGAGCTGAAGAAAAGAGAAGGTTGTGCTTAGAAATTTCAGATCTTAAGCCTTCAATGTTTTGATTTAATTTTCTACAAAATAATATCTATGTGTAGCTTGTTTTTTATGCCATAGATCAGCAACAAGTTAGACTGTTCAATCCTGACTTGTATGCCTTTAAATTTCTATTTTAGAAGTTAGAGAATAAAAATCTGTTAGATTGTTTAATCCTAACAGATAGTATATTAGGTAGAGAAGCTTATGAACTCAACTGTTTAATTTGAGTTCATGGAGAAACAAGAAGTAAACTTATATTAGTTTTTTTCTTTCAAAAGAATAAAATTTTTGTAATAGAGTTTTCCAATCCAAGTGCACTCTGAAAGAAGAAATAATGTTAGATCAGTAGGATTGGGTAGGTAGGAAGCTTGTGTTGATGAAGTTCCATTGTTTCTTCATGGCTGCTAACATTTTTAGAACAAAAGAAGATCATCCAAGTAAGGAAGGTTGCAGCCCAATGGATGAGGCACTGATCAGCCCCCCAGAGAATGCAAGTATGAAGTTCTTGATGCCTTCAAGAAGGCACCATCCCCATGTGGAGCCACTGTTAGCCACCTATAAAATTTTTCATATCAAATGGTAGCTAAAACATTTTTGAAGCCTTCAAGAAACAATTTTTATTGCCAAAATTGTTATCTCTTGAAGCCTTATGAAGATATCTTATCCTTTGATTAATCTTCATTGTTGTTTCCCTTTCAAATTCTGAAAATATGTTGTTTTCATGAAGAAAAGACTACTGCAAAAAACTACATTTTCCCTTTATTTTTCCCCTCCTTTCACTTCAAAATTAACCTCCATTTTATCCCATTTTTCCTCATAAAATTCCTCTGTTTTTCCTTTATTCTCTTCTTCCCTTCAAAATCCCCTTTTATAAGGTTTAAAACTCATTTTTGAACCTTACCAAAACCCCCAAATCCATTGAAAAACCTTGAAAAAATCATAAAAAATAAGCTTTTTAACTACAGGCCTAAGCCGCTTTGGGCTAAGCCCTAAAAACCACTTCCCCACCATATACCCTGGCGCTAGAACCAAGTGCTAATAGTCCCAAGTGCCTATCGCATCGGAAAATTTGTGATGATCGCAAGTCTTTTGTTTTATGAAACCTCCAATCTGATTGGCCCCTTTGAATAAACCCTGACCCTTCGCTCCCTTTGTAAAAACCATGAGCCCGCAATCAGGTGCTTAACACTTTATATAAACCCTTCCCCAATGAAATTTTCCTTTGTATAAACATAACAACCCACTTTCCTATGTTTTATATGAAAACCCGTTGTTTCATTGTTTTAAAGGGAAGGACCGTCAATCTAAAAGGTTGATCAACGATCAATGAGATCTCGCATCGGAGATTTTTTCATTAGGCGCATTTAAAAAGGCCCCTCCATCATTCCAATTCCGATTGGCCCCTCTTGTGTATATAAAGCCCAGTCCCTTTATCTTTTTTATATAACCCAAGAGCCTACAATCAGGCGCTTAAAAGTATAAATAAACCCTTCCCCGATGTAAATATCCTTTGTATTTCATAAATAATTCGATTTTCATATGTTTCAAAGGGTTCCGCTGTTTCATAGTTTAAACCAATCCCAACCGTTGATTTTAAACCAGATCAACGTCTTGCGCAATCTCGCATCAAATATTTCATTGGATGTGATTAAATTTTTTATTGCTTCCCCTCCGATTGGCTACCTCCCAATGTAATATTAGTCGTTGATCTCCTCCTTGCCTTCCCAGATCTGACGGCTCTTATCATTCCATCCCAAAGCCCTTTCCCCCTCTGTGAACTCCTCCGATACATTTTCCATCATCGATCTGATCCTCAGATCGATGGCCATCACTCAATCGCATCGGTGCCTTGCACCTTTTGCCCCCACCGATCGCAAACCTCCAATGGAATCTGGGTCATCTATGCCTTAAGATCCGACGGTCCAGATTGATCCTCCCACCTTTGTTAAATTTATGAAGCCCCGCTTTATAATATTTTTTGGGGAAATCTCAGTTGTTGATCTCTACAGATCAATAGCCCACACTAACTGTTTCTCTGCCTCATTTTTCATTTCATTAACCCACAAATCACATCTGAGCTGTTGATCTGTTTCATCCAATGGCCCAAATTCATCCCGATAGGCCCAGTGCCCTGGGTCCTACCCTTTCCCAGATCAGATCTCCATTGTCTATTTCCTAATATGATGGTCCATAATAAAACCACCCTACCTGTTTCTGCTCGTGCATCTTATTAATATCGCGCTCTTTCCATGACCGTCACATCTAAGACCCATGATCTGGCGACTAACACGCATTTTCACACAGATTCAAGCACGAAGGTTAATTCTCCAAGAACTATGCGATATAAGTGTTTTATAAGTGCCACGTGTTGGGCTAAGACACATATCGCGTTCAAAAAGGTGAAACCGCCTACCCACCTTTTCGCTGCGCGATACCACTAGTTTCTTGGTCTGAAACTGCTTTTCCCTATTTCCACTTCATTCCATTGCGTTCGTCTTCCACTGTTGATCTCTGCAAATCAACGGCCAGCATTCAATCTCGCATTTCACTATCGCCCTCCACCATCTTCCAAGGGATTTCATAGATCAACCACAACTGTTGATCTCAGGGGCCAATCTGATCCAACGGCCCCTGATCGATCGAAAACCCTGAATTTCCTTCCTATGCATTTTACCTCTGCCAAAGGTTTTTAACCCCATCTCTTTGTTTTTTCTACCATTTCATTATAATGTGGCCCTCTGCATTATATTTCCCCTGATGAATCTCGACTGTCGATCTATGCGGATCAACGACCCTGACTTAATCTATCCCACCATTCAATCAACCGCCTCTCTTTTATCTCTGCAAGAAATCTCCGCCGTTGGATGCTTTCATTCAACATACGCGACCTAACCGCAACCTCCAAAGTAGTCTGACCCAAATAACGCAGGATTTTCTTAATATTTTTTGTGTGTGCAGGATTTAAAGTTTTTTCAAAAGTTTTAAAGGAAAAATAAAAGCCAAGGATGAAAATCCTCCAGGCTTTCATTTATCAAATCTTATCCACCTACAAGGTGCAACACCATGTTTTATCGGTGCCTCATGAGCATTGATACTGTTATAATCCCTCTTCACACCTACACATCAACAATACACAACAAAGTTTAACAAATCAAAGAGTGTCAGTGTCGAAGACCCAACCACAGTAGAGATGAAGAATCGAACATTATATAGTTTGGGGTGGATTACGTCTAAGATCGACAATCAAAAGCCTAATGCACTAAATTAAACACAATTAAAGAATAGAAGATAGATAATTAGGCCTAATTATGCCTAACACACAGATCAGAAGCAAATTAGTCCTGTTTTAGGTGAAGACAAAAATATCTACCAGACCGAGAAAGCCTCCACTGCCACATCAGAGGCTAATTGAATCCTCTCAACTACCAAAAGCCACCTATAGCCTCAAAGCATTCAAACGAGGCCGATTTATTACCAGAATAGAGGATATTTTCCTCACGAAAGCCGAACAATTATATCAAGCCAAAGAACTTATTGCAAAATAGCAGCAGAATTATTATAAAGATGACACAGAGCCTTAAAGTCAACAAAATCATTCCAGCAAGCTTAATACTTAATGTAAAGCCAATTAATATAGAGAAATATCTGTAAACTTCTCCATTGAGCCCCTCAAAGGCCGAGAAGCATTAAAACATATTAATTGAGCTTGTAGATCTTTTATCTCTTTCGACCTCCTCATTTTTCTATAAAATCTTCTTGAGGAGCTCATTGTAAAGGGTTGGTTGCAGAACTTTGAAATATACTTGTGCTTGAATTTTCTACATGTAAATAGCGTTCAAAGGCTCTTGAAGCTCTGTTTTTAATAAAATAAGTTAGGCTGAGAAGAGAAGATGATTTCTGAACTGAAACATCGGACTTGAAGAATGTAACTAGTTTGACATCAATAAACAAGCTATTTCTTGGGATCTTGGTCTATATCACTGGTGAAGTGCTTCTTTCTGTGTTATTTTTTTCCTTTCATGTATGCAATATTGTCCATTATTCTCTGATAAAGAAGAGCAAGCATAGAGTTAGGATTTACTGTTTACAGTACCCTTCTCTAACTGATAAGATTTATCTCAATGTTTTCCTCCAAATTGTGTATTTAAGAATGATTCAATACGGTTCGAGCAGTTAGGAATGCCGAAGTTCCCTCATCCTACTGTTTACTAAAAACATTGTTCTTGAATGTTATTTTCATTATTTTATTAGTAAAGTTAGACTAGAAAAGTGATGGTGTGCCCTGTTTTCTAGCTTCTTTCTCCAACAGTAATTCTGAAAGTTTCCCTAAGTGTATGCTGAAAGCAGTCTAGATTTAAAAGTACCTTATCTGATCTTAGGCTACACTTTGTTTTTCCTTATCTGTTTTCATCCTTTATGAAATTAATTATGTGGATTACTGTATTGTTTGTCTATTGCGTTAGCTTTAATACAAACTAGTCAAAGAATTCTATGGTTAGCCCTGTCCTTGGTTGGTTTTAAACAGTTACTTAAAAAGGCTTTTCTTGTTTGGATAGACTGACAAATCCCAGTTGAAATTGTTGTCTATTTCCACCCCTTCAACACTTTTATTGTTTCCAT
This sequence comes from Pinus albicaulis, assembly GCA_034641835.2. Classification (NCBI taxonomy): domain Eukaryota; kingdom Viridiplantae; phylum Streptophyta; class Pinopsida; order Pinales; family Pinaceae; genus Pinus; species Pinus albicaulis. The sequence continues at coordinate 162,003 of JAXQQM020067978.1, forward strand.
TCCATCATTTTATCTCAAAATATATTGTGATATAGATGACTAGCCCCTTGGACCACTCATGAAATTGTTGCGCAATTAAACTCTTTTATGACTCCATAGCCCAATGGACTAAAAACTAGCGTCATATCTATCCTATCAGCCAAATCTTGTTCTAATTCCTTGCAACTTCACACCTTTGAAAATCTTTCCATTTTAGGACTTTCCACTCAACTAAAATTATGCTCAACCATCCAAAACAAACAAAAACCATTGTTCTTAATAACTAGCCTAATATCATACCCAAAAAACCTTAAAGATAAATCAATCTTTGCACTTATAGGAGAGATCCCTCTCCGGATTCAGGAAGGCTAGATCCTAGAATCCCAAAGTGGTTCAAGTGTTCTCTCCGCATTTCTGGTCTCACCGATCTGCTGGAATTACGGGGAGCTAACAGGGAGGGATATTTAAATATGGTTATTTTTTAGACCAAAGGGGGTGTTTTTTGGGTTTTTAATTTAAAATGTGGGTAATTAACTTTGGTATAAAATCTTATAATAGTGGCTTTTAAGGGATATTTAACATAAAAGGGGTTATAATAATAGGATAAGGTTTATTTATAGGGATTTAATAAATAAATTAAAAGTTAATATGAAAAAGGGACAGTGAAAACACCAAAATGTAATTACATAACTTAAGCAAAGTGATAATATAACAAGCAAAAAATTTTAACCATTTATAATTTAACCACTTTAACTTAGAATATAATACTTTTGGGGGGGTTTTATGTTTTTATGAATGAAGGAAATTAGTCAAAAGGGGATTTTATTTTTCATTAAGTAAAAAAGGTCTTTAATTATGAATTTGAAGTGCAAATGGATGAATGTAGGGTTAAATTGATGAAAATTAGGGATTTATATAGAAATTAAACACTTTTAACTTAACAGTCATTGAGCCTTGGGTCCAGTCCCAACAAAAGTCAGAGAAATTCTCTGAGCCTCTTTGACGGAAAGTTTAGAATGTAGAATAACTATAGGAGAGGGGAAATTAGTGATTTTTTCCCAGTGAAAAGTATTTACATGATTCTCCTTCTTCTTTCTACCTACCCAACTTTTAATATAACATTTTTTCTTCTATTTTGTAGGTGCATTTGAGATAGCAACTTTGAACATTTTATTCTTTTGAAAGAAATAAAAACTATCTAAATCTACCTTATATCATCTGAGGGCTTAGATTAAACTGATGAGCACGTCTTTATTCTCTACCTATCTAGTAATTATTCAGGATTAAACTGTCTGACTAATCTTTATTCGCTATTCTACAACAAAAGAAATTGAAACATGACAAGTCAAGATTAAGAAGTTCAACTCATCATGGATTATGGCATTTATTGACTCTGCACCATAATCATCAGTAAAAAGTAGTGGCATTTGGACTTGCTCACTTTCATGTTTTATTTCTTTTTCTTTGGGGTATATTATTTTTTCTAAGTCCTTTGATCTTTCTTTTAGGACTTTACCCTCTTTTTGTTTTTCTATTTTTTATTTTTTTATGAAATATGGGAAAACAACTTGTAGAAAGCAAAGTATGTATATATTTTTACAAGAATATCATAAGTCAATTCCAAATTCTGAATCCTATACGTATAGGACACTAACAGCAGCTTCACATGGGGATGGAATTTCTTGGTGAAATGTCAAGAACTCTGAGATCAGTAGCCTTCCATTTTGATCATGATCATCCTGTAAATGTCTTCTAATTTCTGAAAAAAACTCATATTTATGAAATTTTTCTCTTCAAAGCTTAGGGCCTTCACTCTGGGCTTCAAATTTGGAAAGAAAACATTCAATCGAATCTACAAACTGCAATGGATATTTACAATGATATAAAAGAAAATTAGGACTAGGAATTAGTTAACTCAGAAGAATAGTAATGTTTAAGCATTCTACCATTCACTGGTCTTTCTAGAATGTCTGTTCCATCCAAATTTCTGATAAAAAATGCATTGTTACCTCTGTACCCATAAATAACATAAGGACATTTCCATAGAAAGTCAAACTTCCCATGTGTTCCTTTTTCCTCTCTCCTGGAGTCCCATTTTAACACTTTATCTCCTATGGCAACGCCATCTTCTTTGGTTCTTTTATCAAATATTTTATTGATGTTATCTTGAATGACTTGATATTTTTCATATACTTCTTCCCTAGTCTGCTACAGATGAATAGTCTGATTTATCCTTCTCTGTATATCATTGAGTTCTACTTGTGATTCTTGGATAATTTTCATAACTGGGAGACCTAAAGATGATGGGAAAACTGCATCCATCCCATATACAATCTGATAAGGAGATGTTCCAATTGACTTCTTGGTAGTAAGTCTATCTGCCCATAAGGCATAGACTAACTTCTTATTCCAGTTTTCTTATTTTCTTCAAGTAGTTTTTTGATGATACTCACAAGGCTTTTATTGGAAGTGTTAGGTCCCTATATTACTAGTATAGTCCCTTATTGTTATTAGTGTAACCCCCTTATTGTTATTATTGTACCCTTGTAACCCCCATTTTGTTATTATTGTGCCCTTAAATTATTGTTAGGTCGGCTAGGATTACATTGTGGCCCACTAGGATTACATTATGGCCCCATGGACTCCTATATATAGAAAGGAGGTTTTGTAAATTGTATCATCTAAGAATTGTTCATTTATGTAATGTATTGGAGGTTTCCCCCTTGAATTGGCTCATTTATAAGGTGTCGATATCTCTTTTCTTCTATTTTTGGAGCTGGTTACACAACATTTGGTATCAGAGCTTTGGATTCTAGGGTTTCGCTGCTCCAAACAGGTCATCGTGGAATTTTCGCTATAACTTGTTTTATACAAAGTGTCAGATGCTGAAATTGTTAGGGTGCGAAGCCGAAATCCCAAGGAATATTGTCTAAAAATTTTAGAGCTTGGTTCGCAACATTTTCGGAGATATGATCTGTGGAAGTTAGGTATTTTTTCAGGCTCCTAAACAGGTCATCGTGGAATTTGCGCTATAACATTTTTTCTACGAAGGTTCAGAATCTGAAATTCTTATGGTGCGAAATTGAAATCCTAAATAAATTCATCAAAACATTTCAGAGCTTGGTTCACAATATTTTTGGAGATATGGTCTGTGGAAGGTAGTGCTTTTTCAAGCTCCTGAATTTCATCTCAAAGAGGTGATCGTGGGAAAAGTTCAATAACTCTCTCTCTGGGCATCGGATTGGAGAGCCGTGAAAAGTGGTTGCAAGTACACGAACTTTAGTTTCTTGGCTATCAATTTTAGAGACGAAGGATGAAACAGTGACACGTGGCAAGTCGTACAATTTCACTCTACTGAACCAATCCATAATTAGGTCATTGTGGACACAACTTTGTCTTGGAGAATCCAAATCAGGTCAGACCTGTGGCATTAGAAATATAATTTAGAGGGCGACGTTGGTACTGAAAATAAAATATTGAAGTGCTGTAATCACAAAGATAATCCAATTTCAATATCGAGCTCCTAAAAAGCAAGAAAAAGGTGTGTATTTTTTTTTTCCGAATTGCACAAGTCTTGTTTGAAGAATCAATTTGAATTGATTCCAAGGGCATATTCTAGAATAGATATCAGTATTGGGTTCTAAAATATGCCCCATAAAAATAATTCAACACCCATTAATCCTTCAGAAGGCTCTACTATGACTCATGAAGATGAATAATTGCAACATGATCTATCAAAATTACAAGAGCAAGTGCAACAAATTTCACTCTCGCAAAGAGCAGCAAAAAATGAAATGGAAGTTTAGAAGAAAGGCGTGGAAGCTAAGATGGATGGCATGGAAGCTAAGATGGATGACATGAAATAAAACATGAAAAACATGAAGAATGATCTAAAAACAGACATTGAAGTTTTGACAAAGTTGATACAAGAAATGTTTCCTAATGGTGAAAAGATAGTAGAAGAACCTCTTGATGAGAACAAAATCAATGTTAATCGTGATTTCATAAACTCTAATGTTGGCGGGAAGAACCACCATATTCCAAAAATGGATATGAGAAAGTTTGATGGAAATGATCCTGTAACATGGATACTACAGATGGAGCAATATTTTGATCTCCATAATGTGCAAAACACACAAAAGGTACGCATTGCAACTTTACATTTAGAACAAAATACATTTGTATGGTATCGATGGATTTGCTCTCGTAAAAAAATTGTCACTTGGTCAATTTTTATGGAGGAAATGATAGCACATTATGAGGATACAAAGAGCAACACCTTCTTTAGCCAATTGATAAATCTCAAACAAAAGGGTTTAGTGGGGCAGCACATTGAGGACTTCCAAAAATTGAATATAAGGTAACTGATATTCCAGAGGAACACAGGATTTATCTCTTCATAGGCACTTTAAAGGATAACATCCAACATGAAGTTCACGTTCTGGAACCTGATTCATTGGAGAAGGCATTCAGGTTGGCAAGAAAAGTTGAATGTAAAATTATGGCGACAAGGAAGCCTACCACTCAATTCTATAAAGAAGGAAGTGTTGCTATGCCTAGATTTCCACAGCCTACAAGGTTGACACCACAACAATTGGAAGAAAAAAGAGCAAAAGGGCTTTGCTACAGTTGTGATAGCAAATACACTAAAGGTCATAAGTGTGCTGAGAAGAAATTATTTTACATAGATTGTGAAGAGGAAGAAAATGAACAAGAAGAGGATATACACCAGGAACCAACCCTAGAAGAGGAAGAAATGAATCCAACCATATTGTGTAATGCACTGGCAGGAATTACCACTCCTCAAACTCTCAAGATAGAAGGACAAATCAAGAAGAAAAAGGTAATAGTGTTGATTGATTCAGGTAACACCCATAATTTTATTCATTGTAAGGTAGCCAAGGAATTAAATTGTTTCCTATACCCAGCACCAGAATGTCAAGTGATGGTTGCAAATGGAGGAATTATAAATTTCTCTAGAAAATTCCATAATATCAAGCTAACCATGGGGGAATATGTATTGACTAGTCCAATGCTTTCCATTCCTATGGGAGGTGCTGATGTTGTACTAGGAGTACAATGGTTACAATCTTTGGGGACGGTAGCTTTTAATTTTAAAGAACTTTTCTTGAAATTTTTTTCAGAAGGAAAGGAAGTCGAATTACGGGGTATTGAAGGGAAGCCGGGAAGGATAATAAGCTCTAATGTCATGACAAAGCTTCTAAAGAAAGAACAACGAGGATTAATTGCACAATTATGCTCACTAGAAGTTCCGATATCAAAATCATCTATTTCTGCAGATCTCCAACAAGTCTTGGACAATCATTCCAAGGTGTTTGAAACTCCCAAAGGACTCCCACCTATTCGTGATCATGATCATGCTATTCATTTGATTCCAGGAAGTGTTCCTCCAAACATCGGGCCTTATAGATATCCTTATGTCCAAAAGAGAGAAATTGAACGTATGATTGCAGAAATGTTAGAGGCGGGTATAATTCAACCTAGTCAAAGTTCTTTCTCTGCTCCTGTAGTATTGGTACACAATAAGGATGGATCATGGCGCATGTGTCCGGATTATAGGGAGCTCAATAAGCTCAACATTAAAGATAAATTTCCCATTCCTGTGATTGATGAATTATTGGATGAATTACATGGAGTAATTTATTTTACCAAGTTGGATCTTCGTTCAGGATATCATCAAATTAAAATGAAGACTGAAGATATTCCAAAAACAACATTTCAAACTCATGAGGGTCATTATGAATTTTTGGTCATGCCTTTTGGCCTTACCAATGCACCTTCTACATTTCAAGGGTTGATAAATTCCATTTTCAAACCCTTCCTTAGAAAATTTGTGCTAGTATTTTTTGATGATATACTAATCTACAGCAGGTCTTGGAAGGATCATGTTGAACATGTTGACAGGGTGCTCAAACTATTGCAGGAGAAACAATTATATGAAAAAACATTCAAATGTTTCTTTGGAGTACAAGAGGTGGAATATCTGGGTCATATTATATCTCACGAGGGTGTTAAAGTAGACCCTAACAAAATTAAAGCCATTAAGGAATGGAAAGTCCCCACGACCATAAAGCAGTTGCAAGGATTTCTCAGGTTAACAGGGTATTATCGCAAGTTTGTTAAGAATTATGGGAGAATAGCAGCACCTCTAAAAACATTATTGAAGAAAGATGCATTTTGATGGACTCCTGAAGCAACTAAGGCCTTTGAACATCGTAAAGAGGCAATGTGCCTAGCACCGGTCTTAGCTACGCCAAACTTCACAAAAACCTTTATTGTGGAATGTGATGCCTCAGGAAATGGAATTGGTGCAGTTTTAATGCAGGAAGGAAGACCCATTGCTTTTGAAAGTCGTCCAATCAAAGGAAAGTATTTACAGAAACCTATTATGAGAAGGAAATGTTAGCAATACTGCATGCACTAAAGAAATGGAGAACTTACCTAATGGGAAGACACTTCAAGGTAAAAACTGATCATGATAGTCTAAAACACTTTTTGGAACAAAGACTATCTTCAGAAGAGCAGCAAAAATGGGTCACAAAGATGTTGGGTTATGACTTTGAAATAATCTACAAAAAAGGAAAGCTTAATGTTGTTGCAGATACACTCTCAAGAAAGAATGAAGAGGTGGAAGCATTGCTTTGTGCCATTTCTATTATCCAACCAGATTGGATAACCAAAGCAAGAGATGAATGGAAGAAGGACAAAGATGTATGGACACTCATTCAAAAGTTGCAGCAAGATCCTAGTACATCCGATACATTTAGTTGGAAAAATGATTCCTTATGGTACAAAGATCGCTTATATCTTTGTAAGAATTCCCAACTAAAACAAAAGATTCTTTTGGAATAGCACACTTCTCCTTTAGGAGGACACTCAGGATTTTTAAAAACTTACCACAGGGTGAAGAAAGATTTTTTTTGGGATGGTCTTAAATCTGACATTCAAAAGTTTGTGGCTGAATGTTTGGTTTGCCAGCAGAATAAAGTGGAAACAATTAAGACCCTAGGACTTCTACAACCTTTATCCATTCCAAGTCAACGTTGGGAGGAGATTTCAATGGATTTTATCACAGGTTTACCTAAGTCCGAAGGAAAGAGTGTCATCATGGTGGTAGTTGATAGAATTACCAAGTATGCACACTTTGTGCATTATCTCATCCATTTAAAGCAAGTACAGTTGCTACTACATTTATGGATAGAATTCAAAAGCTACATGGAAGCCCAAGGGTTATTGTGAGCGACAGAGATCCCATTTTTACTGGAAATTTTTGGACGGAGTTATTTCTTGTTTGGGTACTCAATTAGCTCATAGATCATCTTATCATCCTCAATCTGATGTGAAAACTGAGATAGTAAATAAATGTTTGGAAGGATATCTTCCTTGTTTTGTATCTGATAAACAAACACAATGGGTCAAGTGGTTACCTCTCGTTGAATAGTGGTATAACACTTCCTTCCATACTGCAGCAAAAATGACCCCATTTATGGCACTTTATGGATATCATCCACCATCCATCACATCATCTTTAAGGGAAAATTCGAAGGTTCAAGCAGTGGAAGATCACATCGAGCATCAGCAAGAAGTTCTCCAACTCTTAAAGGATAACTTTAATTTGGCACAAAATCGAATGAAACAACAGGCAGATCAACATCGCAGCGAGAGAAGTTTTGATGTAGGAGATTGGGTATTTTTACGGCTACAACCATATAAACAAATGTCCCTCAAGCAAGCCAAGAAGGATAATAAATTATCGCCAAAGTACTATGGTCCTTACAAGGTGTTGCAAAAGATTGGTACTATGGCATACAAATTGGAGCTTCCTGCTTCTTCGCGAGTACATCCAGTTTTCGATGTTTCATGCTTAAAGAAGGTTATAGGTGAAAATCTTCCAGTTCAAACAGTATTGCCAGAACTTGATGGGGAAGGGAAGATCATATTGGAACCTGAAGCAGTCATAGAAAAAAGAACTCGACAACTACGGAATCGATCAATTTCAGAGTATCTCATCAAGTGGAAGAACTTACCCAATGAAGATTCTACATGGGAGGATGAGAATTTTATACAGAAGCACCCAGAGCTACTCAAGCATTGAGGACAACACTTTTTTGAAGGAGAGGGGCATGTTGGGTCCCTATATTACTAGTATAGTCCCTTATTGTTGTTAGTGTAACCCCCTTATTGTTATTATTGTACCCTTGTAACCCCCATATTGTTATTATTGTGCCCTTAAATTATTATTGTTAGGTCAGCTAGGATTACATTGTGGCCCCACTAGGATTACGTTATGGCCCCATGGACTCCTATATATAGAAAGGAGGTTTTGTAAATTGTATCATCCAAGAATTTTTCATTTATGTAATGTATTGAAGGTTGCCCCCTCGAAGTGGCTCATTTCTAAGGCGTTGATATCTCTTTTCTTCTATTTTTGGAGCTAGTTACACAACAGGAAGATTCATCTAGGCCATCACCTTGAGGGTAATAAGCAGTAGAGTGGCCTAGGGTAATATGATACTTGTGACAAAAGGAAATCATTTTCTTCGATTTAAATTCAGTTGCATTATCAGTAATAATTTTCTGTGGGCATCCAAATCTAGATAAAATGTTGTTTTCTAGGAAAGATATGATGACTGAGTCAGTGGCTTGTCTGGTTGGGATGGCTTCAATCCACTTGGTGAAATAATCCATGGCAGTCAATATCCATTTGTGTTGGCCAGAGGATGGAGGGTGAATTTATCTAATGAATTATAAACCCCATTGTTGAAAAGGCATCTCAGTAGAAATTGGTTTGAGTGGTAAAGGTAACAAATTCCTTTTTCCTTCAAAAATCTGACATTGGTGACATGAAGTAACAAATTTTTTCGCATCAACAAATAAGGTAGGCCAGTAGAAACCAGCTTTAAGAATCTTATCTGTTGTACTTTTCCAGTATAAGTGTCCTCCACAATTACCTGCATGAAATTCTCCAAGAATTTTTTCAGCTTCTAATTTCAGTAAACAATTTAGTAAAATCCAACTTTGTTCTTTCCAATAAAGCATTTTATCTAGAATACAATATCTCATTGCTTTCATTTTGATGAATCTAGCTTTAGTTCTAGTTAATCCAGGAGGAGCTTGTAAATTTTTAAGTACAAAGATAATATCTGAGTACCATGGTGAGTCTAGATATGCTTCATTGATAAATGGAGTCGCCATCTCTTCTTGGTCATCAACCTGGGAAATAAAATTTATATCTAAAGAATTACAATTGGATTCAGCCACTAACGTGGCTAAACCTTGTCCTTTTATAAGCTTGGTTGGTTTAATCTCTATGTCATATTCAAGGATAGTGGCAATCCACTTTCCTCTTCTTCCATTTGGCCCATCCTGTGTAAGAATATCTTTGACTATAGCATTGGGGACATAGGCAATAAGGTGGGAGTAAATAATATACACTCTGAAATCTTTTATGGCTTTAGCCAAGGCTAAAGCTTGTTTTTCCATGATATTATATCTCAAAGGTGCATCTATAAGGGTTTTACTGAAAAATGCTATAGGTTGTACAAAACCTTGGTCATTTTTCTGCAGTAGAACTGCAGCTATGGCATGTTATGAGGCAAATGAAAAGATTATGAAATGTTTCTTGAATTTTGGGCTGATTAGGACTATAGTTTTTGTTAAAGCATGTTTAATGGATTCTAATGATTGTTTTGCTTCAACTTTCCATTTCAAAACAGAGTCCTTTTTTAACATTTTGTTCAATTCTTTTATGATTTCTGCTAGATTAGAAATAAATCTCCTTAAAAGTTTAATTTTACCTAAAAAAGCTTGTAATTCCTTAATGTTCCTAGGTGGTTGAATTTGTAATATGGCTTCTATCCTTGCTGGATCTATCCTAATACCTTCCTTGGAAATTATGTGTCCTGATAATTTATCTTATTCAAATCCAAAAAGACTCTTTTTGGGGTTTAAGGATATACCATATTTCCTACATTTAATGAATACCTGTCTCAAGTGATCCAAATGTTCATTATCAGATTTAGTAAACACAGTAATATCATCTAAGTAAATAACCAAAAAGTCATGGATTTCTTTTGCAAAGGCTATGTCCATAGCCCTCTGAAAATTTGCTCCAGCATTCATCAAACCAAAAGGCATTTTCACATACATGAAAGTGCCCTAAGGAGTGGTAAAAGTTGTTTTAGGTTCGTCTTCTTCTTGAACAAGTATATGGTTATATCCTGAGAAACCATCTAATAAAGATATCCTAGAATATTCAAGTACCCTTTGTAAGATGTGATCCATCTTTGGCAAAGGGTAATTATCTTTCAAAGACACTTTATTGATATTTCTGAAATATACACATAATCTTATTTCTCATGTTTTCTTCCTAGTAGGTACTAAGTTAGAAACCCAATCAGAATATTTGATTGGTGCAATTATTTTGGCATCATACATCCATTTAACTTCTTTTTCAATAAATGGTAATAGGATAGGATTAATCCTCCTCATTTTTTGTCTAAATGGTTTCTGATTATCTTTTATAGGAACCTTATGTTGAATGATGTTGGTGTTATATGATTTTAAATCCTCGTAACTCCATGCAAAAACATCTTGGTATTCCTTTAAAAGTTCAATATATTTTTCTTTTTCTTTTTCTTGAAGGGGTAAATTTTTTGACAATTTGATCATTTTTGGTTTTATATCCGTATATTACATTCTTCTATGTCAGACTTGACTAGTTCCATTTTATGCTTTTTGGGCACATCATTGGAATCAAACAAATCCTCCAAAGGAGTTAATCCCTTAGGTAAAAAATTATCTTTCAAATCTAGCATTTCAATTTCATCTTCAATTACTTCCTCTATATCTACTTTCTCTAAGTTATTTATGTCAAATTGAGTAAATACAGTGGGTTTGGTAAGTTTATGTGGATCTATGTTATTTATTTTACAATTAACATCTAAATCTATGTTACATTCAGAATCTAAATTACCATCAGTGTCTATCATGCAATTTTGAAATTCATCCTCACTATTCAAGAAATGGTAAATTTGTTCATCTTCAGAGAAAATCTGCTAGTATTTCACATTATCAAGGACAATGGGTCTATATTTAACTTCAACAATATATCTATGTGGTGGTTGAAAAGGTAGTTACATGTGCTAGAAAAAGTTGCTAGGCAATGTTCTTGCAAATTTTGTTTTTTTGGAATAGTAGCAAACTTACATTCTAGTAAATCATTACATAAATCAAATGTTGCATCTCTATATCTAGCCAATCTAGGATTATGAACAGAATAATCTCCATTTACCTGTTTAATGATTAAATCCAAATCTCCCATAATCAAAATTCTTTGACCTCCTAAATTTTTGATGATTTGAAGGCCTAAGATAAGTGCCTCATACTCTACCATGTTGTTGGTGCATTTAAAGTTGAGTCTAAAGGCATGTCCTTCCAAATGACTGGTCTCAATGTTTGTGATCCACATTCCAGCTCCTGCTCTTGACTTATTCACTGAACCATAAAATTCTAATTGCCAAAGGGCTTGATGGAAAATATTATCATTATTTGGTTTAGGCTTTGTTTCAATAAATTATGCTTGGATCTCATTATTATCAGGGTTACATATAATTAAAGAGTCAAGATCAATTGGTGTTGAGTAAATTGGGTAATTGATTGATCTTTCAGCACCGCTAACCGTGTATTTCATTAGATTTTCTCTGTAAATTTTCTTAGGTTGTCCAAACACTGTTATGGTGGCATAGCTCATGTCTAATTGTAGAGATCCCTGCAACTTAGCTCCCAATGAGCGAGAAATAAGCATACCATACTTTGTGGGATATCAGCTACTACAATATCCATGACCATAATTTTACCGGGATATTGAACCAAATTGACACATAAGTATTTTATCAATCCTATGCATTTGACCTTGCTTGAATCAAAAGAGAATAAATCTTTCTAGGGCCTTGTTATTTCTAGATTCAAATTTTCCATAATAGCTTTTGGCATTAAGTTTTGAGAAGCTCCTGAATCTAACATTGCATAATGTAGAATTTGATCGTGAATAGTAAGAATTATGTAGAAGGGATGAACTGATCCATCTGAATGTTTACCATTAACATCAGGACCAAAAATTAATTCAGGCTAATCATCATTTAAATTAATAGAATCTTCACCAACATTCATATTCAAAGTTTCAGTAATTGTTGCTCTATACACATCATTATTTACCAATTTTGTCAAAGGAATTGGTATCTTTAACTTTTCTATTTCAGTTTGAATATTAAATGCTGGTTGAGATTTACTAATCTGAATTAGTTCATCTTTTGTGACAGTTATCTGGGAATTTTTTTCAGGTGTTTCAGCAGATGTACTCTTCTCTTGAGTTGTCCTTTTGTTTTTTGTTTGAGTTTCTTGACTCTTGATGTCTTTAGTTCTCTTTTTAGGGACATATTCAGGGGCAATGGGAGTTTCTTCAGAATTTGAACTTTCAGAATAAGGTTTATTGTTAAGATTCTTGGGATTTGAGGACTAGAATCAGCAGGATTCTTCTTAGGATCAAAAATTGTTGCGTTTGTTGAATTGGGAGCTTTTGTAGTGTTAGATTTTTGAGCATTATTGGAGGATTGGGCCACTTCTTCAATGATGTCAACAACTTTTGGGCTTGGCCCTTTTTTAGGACTGGGAGGATTGTAATTTTTCTTGTTTTCCCTTGGGAGAATTTGCAAAATCTTTGTTTTTGGTGCTTCTACATTCTTTTTGGTTTGATTTTGAGAATTTTTTTTTGTATAAGGCTCAATGTTTTTTCTATTTATAACGTTATACTAACTGTGAATTTCGTTAATGGCGAAGTCATAACCTTGTTTGAAATCAAAGGATTCACTAGATTCTATTTTGAGTTGTTGAAGCTCAAAAAGTTCTTGATCCTCCTGAGTGAGGAAAATAGTGTTTTCTTCATCTATACCCATTACTATATTGATGTCATCCTCATCTTCATCATCATTATGAGAAATCTCAGCATAGTTCTCTTGGAATGGGGGCCTAATGTTTTGGTCTGGAGAAGTTTCTTTACCTTTTCCAGGATTATTGTTTTTTCTGTAGTTGGGATTTCTGATTTGTGGTTGGTTATCCCATTGTGGTTTTTTCTCAATATTGTCTAATATCTCAACTAATATTTCTAAAGTTTTAGAAAAAAATTCAAATTTACCATCTAATTTTGAATTTTCTTCTTTGATTGTGACTCTTCTTTCATTCCTAAGTCTGGCTTTTCTAGCTAGAATATTAATTTCTACACTAACAACATCTAATTGCATTTGTTCTAATGTTTCAACATTCATTTCTCGTAGTTGGTCAGACATATCTGGATCAAATCAATCAGGGAATTTAAGAAGCACAGAATATGGTGTAGGTTTAAGATCTGCTGAAATAGAATTGTAGACACTGTTGTATCTAGTGCAGTAATCCTGAAGAGACTCATTTGGAGCTATTTTTAAAGAATCAAAATCAGATAAAATTTGCAAAAGGTTTTTCTTCTTTTCCCATTTATTCAGAAATGCTCTATGAAATGCAGCTAAATTAGTTATACTACCAGCAGCTAAATTATTAAACCATTTCTTAACTTCCCCAATTAAGCTTTGAGAAAACAACCTCATTTGAACATCTTATTCATCTATTTCATAGACTTCACAATAATCTGTCATTCTTGTGGCATGTTGTTGAGAAGTTTACTATGATTGGACATCAAATAGTGGTATATTCTTTTGATAATATTGGGGCATATCATGAAGGTTTTGAGGCAAAACAAGGGGTGCATATCTAGCAGCCATAGCTTGGAGCTTAGCTGAGCTAGGAGGTACACCAGAAATGATAGGAGATGTGATGGTTATAGTAGCTGATGTGCTTAAATTTGTACTTGAAGAACTTGGAAAAGATGTTGGTATATATATGGAATTGGTTGGAAAAAATGTAGTGCTTATAAAACTAGTGGATGCAATGGATTGAGTGAATGGCGGAAATACTATCCTAGGCTGCAAAGGCAACTCAGGAATAAAAGGTTCAGTACATGAACCTGCAGTGGAATCTAAAAATGAAGTGACAACATATAAAGTTGAATATAATGCTAGAATTATTGTAGTGTGTAATTGAGAAACTAGAGGTCTAATGTGAGACAATAAATGGGTTAATTTAATAGCGTCATCAATGTCTTTAATTAATGTAATATCAATCCTTTCAACTTGATTTTTAGATTCAAATTTGTCTAATTTTATGGATGCTGAAGTAATTTTCTGTTTTTCATTCAAAAAAGAAGTAAAAACAAGATCTATGACAGTTTATTTTAAATCGGTTTCAGATTTATTCCTAAATAATGAATTTTAAAACTTGAAATCAAAATCAATATCAGGTAAGCTCACTAATTCTTTGGGTAAGGAATTAGCTTTTCTCAAGGGCACTTCAACTTCTAAATTAACAATTTGTTTTTTCATTTTATTTTTTCCAATTTGTTTTGGGTTATCTACTATAAATGCAGGCCTAGGATCTAGGTTAGACCTAGTATAGTAGGTTTTCCTAGAAGCCAGAATGACTATTTATGAATACCCACAACCCTTAAAACTAATCTTAAAGTAAAAAGATAGATTAAAGATCTTCCTTTAAGACTAATTTTAAAATTGGAGATTGGTTAGATCCCCAGTATGGTCGCCAGTATGTTATCACCCTAGTAATTTCTAAAGATTGTGGGCTTTTTTATTTTTTCAGTTTTAAGAAAACTAGGGGTAACCACAAACCTACTTTGGAAATCTAGGATCTAGTCTTCCTTAATTTCAAAGAGGGCTCTCTCTTTATGATTTAAATTTGTTTTTCTTTAATATTTTAGGCTAGTTATGATAGTTCAATTTGGTTTTGGTTTTGAAATATTTGGTGGAAAATAAGATTACTTGAAGACAAATTAAAGAGGGATCTACTAATCCATTGGGCTACGCAGTCAAAGTCTAGCAAGCAGAACTAGAAGGAAAGGCCAAGAGGATGCTAATGTATTTAGGGCAAGGTAGATAACCCTTAGAGATTTGGATAGATTGTTTTGATGAGATGGCTTGCTTCGGGATAAAGGGCAATGAAGAATCCTTTGATCCGGAAAAAGAGGAAGGAGGTAGGGGTCAAACGGGACTACGAGAAATTAAGAATTCCTAAATCCAGAAATTAGCAGAAAAAATTTAAATGATTAAGTAGTTAAGACAGGGAGTTCTAACACTAGTCCTGAAGTAATACTCCTATTTAATCGTTAAGATTGAACAACATATATGAAATGTATGTAACTCAGAAAAGAAACAATGACAAGATAGATTCACTTTACTCTTCAACTTATCAAATGAATCCTGAATTATGAAGTCCAATTGGCTATTTTCCATACTGCTGCTTTGAAATCAACACATGTGAGCCTCCAACGTACTAGCAAAGTGTCTATAATGTTCTTATAAATTTTATTCCACCCTAAACACTTCATAAACTAAATTATTTATACAAATGTTTATTACAAAATATCCTAGAGAAATCTAGAAATAACTCTAGGAAATAAAAAATATCTTTACACATTAAGAGGGACAGCTTGCTTAACAACTTAGCAAGTTGTCCTCTTATCTAGAAATTATAGTGCTATATTATCTAATAAAAATAGTTTGTTGACTAGGTGTACATGCTTGCTAGCATATTTGGAAAATATCTCTTTGAAGATTGATTGTTTGATACTCTTTTCATTTTATACCTTTTAACACTGTCTTTCTTCCTGATACTCTTTCACGTTGTTCATCTGTCACTTTACTGCTTGTAAAATAGAGAAATTACAATAGTAAAAAAATGAATTCGTTGTTTCTTCTCTGATACTATTTGACCCTGTTCTTTATCCGGATACACTTTCAACTGATATATTAACCATTTCACTACTATAGTTAAATCAACTAGCTGTCATATTTATTTATGCTACACTTTGACTTCGGCCTTTCACCCTGATACTCTTTTAAACTAATACTTTTACATTCAATAGTTGTAAAAAGAGATTTCTTAGCAGTGAAAATTCTAAATCAAGTACTGTGTTATTTTTTTTCTTTTCAAACTGATTTCTTCATTTGCACTGTCTTCCACTATTTGCTTTGTTCCTGCTATAATAAATCTGTAAAAGTTTCCCATTGTTCAGCATCTGGTATCTTCATACTTTTCAACTTTCTGTATTTCTCGTCTGCTTCAGTGTACTTCGCAAAAATTGGCTTAATCACAAATAAGTGTTTGATTTCATTATGAAGGAAGAATAAATCTTCAATGTATTTGAGAACCACTTACCCTGTTGGAGATCCCTGTGGTAATTTCTTACTAATCTATTCTATCTTTGATCTTCTTATCATATTCTTTCTGGTCCATTAACTTGTCATTGAATACATGTATGTCTGGAATGCCTACTTATCTAAGCATAGTATGCTTTGTTAAATACTTGGTATTGGAAAAATTCATAGCATCACATTTTTCTTTCAACTTATTCATCAAAGTTTTCTTTATCAATACCTTTTTGATTTGCAATATAGCTTTTGTCCTTTCCTGTATCTTCAATTCCTCTAGCTTAGTCATGTTCTTACTGTTTAAGAAGGTAATTAGCCTTTGTGCCTGTGTTGGTTTGTCTGCTAATTCTTCTGTAGTCCTTTGTATTTCATTTTCAGCTACTAGAAGGAGGTCCCTTTGTTCATAAATTATCTGAATCGATGGCCATTGAAGATGTATGGCTTCAATAATGTTGGCCCATAGGTGATTTATTATGTAAGAAATCTCAAATCCTTATGAAGATTTTTGACTTGCTCTTTGAGTCTCTTAGCTTTTTGTTCATAATTATTTTCATTAATAAATGTTGCTTTATTGGATGCCTCCATAATATAAATTTTTTTCTTTAAACTATTGATTTCATTGGTTTTCAATGTCATTTCTTCCATTGCTTTTACAATTTTCCCTGCATCATTTTTATGCTACACCTGTGATGTTGAGGATTCAGTATTGGAAGTGATAGCTTATTGCACTGACACTGCATTTTCCAGTGGATATTTGGGTGCTAAATTCTCTCCCAATGTAGAAGGAACAGCAGCTGTAATAATAGCAATAACTATGGGAATCGTGGAAGCTTCTTCTTCCTTGACAGTTTCCTTTTCTTTCATCAGTAAATCCAATTGGCTTTCCATGTCCTTGATTTGATCAGTAAGCTTTATAGTCAACTACATCATGTCTTCTTCCTCTTTCTGTTCCTGAAGTATTTCTTTGCTCTGTGGGTGCTCACTTTGAGGAATTTTTAGTTGTTTCCTCAAAGCAGCAATGTCATCATTTTTCTTTTTGATTAATATTTCAGCAGCCCTTACATTGGATGGGTCCACTCCTATTTGTAGAATCAAATCCTCTAATGCTTTGATTATAAGATATTTTTCATATAAGGAGCCTTTATCAAGCTTAATCTGATCTTACAAGTTGATAATAGTGTTTTGCAAATTGGTTACACTCATGGCCTTTGTTACCATAGTGGAATATAACATCTCTGAGCTATGCATGTGAAATTCTATCTGATCCAACTCATGTACCTTTTCAATATCTACTTCAAATTCCTTCTTTTTGTAATCAGACATTGTTTTAGGAGTGGAAGTGGTAGGCTGTAAATAGGACATGATCATTTTATTTGAAGAATATTCAAATGATGTAAGCAATCTATCCTAGTTTCCTAGATTTTGCTTGAGGAATTGAGAATAAATCTCACCTTTAATCTCCTCATTTATTTGTTTGATTTTTTTATATCTATCTTTAATATCCAAATCCTTCTCTTCAGCTGTTTGAGAAGAAGAAGTTTCTATATTCAACTATTTTTCAATTACTTGGAGGTTGCTTGTTCTCTTTCAATATCTATCAATGTTTCCTTTATTATTGTAGTTTCCTCATCATTACTAACCTTTGGTTCATCTTCCACTTCAATGAGTTTTTCTTTTCCAATGGAACCAAATCTTAGCCTTTTACAGTAGATGAGTTTAAACTTTGTATCTATAGTGGTTTCAGCTATATAGGCACCCTCCTCTCTACTTCTTTTGTTTGAAGTTTCTGGCTCTTTAGGAGTTACCACATCAAGTGTGGTATCCTATTTTTCTACTGGTTGTGTATTTATAGTTACATCTACCAATGTATTTTCTGCCCATTTTGTTTGATTGGAAAAATTTTCAACATCAAGCTTTGACTCATGTATAAAAGGAGGCAGCTTATTTTTTACCCTTATACTGTTCAAAAGACCTTGGGGTTCATAATTCCAAGGAAAAATCACTTGAAATTTCAGCTCTGATAATCTCTTTTCTATTTCTTTCTCAGCATCCCTGTTATTTACTATGAATGGACCAATCTGATTTTTTAGCTTAAACTGTGTCTGTAATGTTCCTAATTTTTTCCTTCAATAAATTGGAACATTAGATTTTGATAATTTCACTTATAAGTTGAATAATTGGGTAAGGAGGCCCAAAGAGAATAAAAACATAGATTAAATCCCTCTAGTATGTAAAGGGATCAGCCATGGAACTAGATTTCACACCCTCATGTGTGAAAGGAGACATTTGCAAAGAGGTTTGACCAAGTCAACCAATGCAGGGAATGAGGTGGAAAGCACTACATGGGACAACACAGAGATAGAGGAGGGAATATTCCTTTATGGAGGAAACCCTAATGGATGGGACCCATGGAGAGAGAGCCTTCACTTACTATATATGGAGAGGAGGAGAGCCATTGTTATTCATGCTTGTATTATTCATTTCATGTCTATTCAGACATTGTGCATTCTTTGCTTCTTAGCAATAATTGCCAGGAATTCCTGTTTAGGATTTCCTTACCTTCTTGATATTCCTCTTGAAGGTTGGTTCTTCATTTTCCACATCTCTTGGCTCAAGGCCAAAGCATCCTCCTCCAAGACATCATTATTGCTACAGCAGCATAACTCTTTGTTTCAGGGTGTTGCAGTGGAGACTCCATAACACCTCTTCCATCTCTTGTTTTTCAGAGAAAGAGTCTTTCCTTTCTTTGGGAGATTAGATTGGAAGCTTGAGATCTGATTTGCAGATCTTGGCACTTGGCCATAGTATTTTATTCCACTCATTGTGTAGTCCCTCTTAGTGACTGTGTTATTTTCATGGAGTATCTACAGTGAGGGTTTGCATATTGATTGGAGGGTGAGATCTCAAGTGTAAGGATCAACCTTAAAATTAGGAGATCCATCAGAGGAGGAATACTTCAGATTTTTCATCATCTTCAGCCTTCTCTACTTAGTTCCATATTTGAGTTGCAGCTGTTTCCTAGAAACTCCAACATTTTTTCCATTTTGTGTATTTCAACCAATCGCTTGGAGGATTGTTGTATTTTTTCTTTCATGGGTTAGATATTTTCTCCCCCACTTTATTTGAGCCATATATTTTCACATATTTTAATTATTATGTAATATGGAGCAGTATCTCTTATAAAATACATCCTCATAGCCTGGGTTTATGCAGAAATAGCAGTGTTCTTCCATTTTTATGTACATGTATTGTTGAGGCTTGCATTGCCTTTCTTGAGATGTTGTTTCCTCAAGACAATGTACTATTTCCATTGTTATAACATTATTTATTGTCTATATACATCTTCTTGTCTCACAACTCATAAAATAACTTTATTTTTCCATGGTATGCTCATGTATTGATGCAGCCCCATTCCTTGGACAATTTCTGACGGGAACTAGGTGTGGGAGGCTTGTCTCAACACCCTAGGAGTATTTTTTTGACCCCAACTCTTAGATTTTGGTCTTAGACACATTGGTCTAAGGGATCTAGGTCTTGATATCAAATCCTCCTACCTCCATTTTTGGAAAATGTGTTTTCCAGCCATGGATTGCTAGCTTTTCCTAAAAAGGAACATTACAATGTCTTCTTTTTGGATGCCATGAAATGGATAGCATCAACATTCAACACCTGTCTCAAGTATTCTAGAGAAAAAAATTTATAGTCAAAAATTTAGGTAACTTATATTGAAGAAAATTGGATCTAAAGATTCTTAACTCAGTGTGCTTCTCATATAAGTACCAATCTCCCATTTTACATTCTTCTGACAGTTCTAATATTCTTTTCATCTCCTCACTTACTCTTCGTTGTTCTGATTTTTGTAGAAAACTCATAATTGGTCTGATAAATAAATCTGTGAAATCTGTATAACTATATTCATTTCCTTCCTTTCTCAACAATGATGTCCAAAAGACAATTGATAGAGGCTGGCCCTCTACATTCATTTTTTGCAATGTTATAGGGAAGTGATCTGCTTGTGAAAATAAGAAAAAATGGAATAAATAGGAAGAATACCTAAACACCCCTTTAGTGGGTAGCTTTGTCAACTGGTGGTGTATGGAATTAGCAATAAATCTAGAAAAATTGAAGACCAAAGCAGGAGGCTCTCCAGGGGATAGAGTGGATAAAAATCCAAGGATAGACTCATCAGTAAATTCATCAGTAAAATATCCTAAGATGAAGGATAACATTGAAATAACATGTCTAGAACCCTCTGGAAACTTGGAAGTGGAATATGGAGGATTCAACTTTGGGATATCCACATGACTGGGCATAAAGTTCTAGAAAATCATGAATTTTTTAGGGAAATATAACCCTAAGTATAATTCAGTCAGGGCTTCAATGGATAATGGGACTGCCCTAGGGTCAAATTGTAACTGTAACATTTCATTAATTGACTCAGCAATGATAGAAAAGAGGATTTCTCTGTCATTATTTACAATGGATCTTTGATCTGTGACATAATACTTCTGGCATAATCTTATCAAGTCCTGACCAAGATGTGTCACTGGGACTATATATTTAGGTAAGTTTGTATCCCATAGGGGTATTTATTCTTTGTCTAAAAACTTCTCATGACACCAATTATGTACTTCTAATAGACTGAATTCTACTAAAGGATCCACAATTTTATAATCCAAGTCAACTAGAGGAATAATTTCTTCACTAGATACTAGAGGTTGAAGAGGATTTACATTGATAGTGGAATTATCAGAAATAACAGGAGTAGACTTTGGAACTTTTCTGCATCAATTTTAGGAGGTTTTGACCATCTAGGCTTAACAGGCTTTGATCCTCCAGCCATAGGTGTGCTCTGTTTCTTGGTCATTTTTAGATAACTAAAGCAATATTTACTGTTTGCAGTAGTTGAATTTGTAGAAACAGAGGAAATTTAAGAAAATATTTGACAATTTAGGAATTTGGGATCTAAGGAACAGTTTAAGACAGAAAACACAGGTTTTCTAAATGGATAGGACTAAAAAAAAAAGGAGTTTAGGTAATCTTTTGATTCAAAAATATTTTCAAGCCATGGAATTGATTTATAGGAATTAAAAAGTGAGGATTCAACTTAAAAAAGAGGCTTTTGAGACAATAATAGTTTCTGGGGAAATTTTGACAGAGTTTGCCCTAATTTTGAGCATTTTAGGGCAAATTTAGATGACTAATTTCTCTTTTTCAGGTGTATTTTAGTGAAAAGGACTTCAATTTTGGATTTGCGGGCTTGAATAGTCGAAGAATACCTTAAATAAAGGTATTTCGACAGTTGGACGAGTTTTGGAGATGCTTCCGCTTGAATTTGGACTTCTTTTGATTTGTTGGAGCCGAAATAGTGTACTTTGTTATGTCAGCAGGGTATCTTGTTGCGAAATCTGAGCTTTTATGCATAAAATAGACTAACAGAGGTTTAAAATTGGGTCTTGGAAAGCTTTAAAGGGAAAATCAGATTTTTTTTATCAGCCGGTAGGAAAATAATAACAATAAGATTTATAAACAAAGGTTTTAATCTTTATGCATAAATCCTTAAAAAATGTCATTAATGCAAGTCAAATCATAGGCGGGAGGTTGTTTTTGGCTTTTGACTGCGAAAACCATTGGTGGGTTTCATGTTGGCAACAGGCAGTAAGTGGTACTCTTTAAAATGAATGTGATGCAATGAGTAAATGCCACGTCACAGGGAGCGGTTTCGTGAATACAACCTATTTCGCGCAACTTTTGGCTTGGGATCATCGTTCATGTTTAAAGCGCGAATTGCACGTCCACCGTTAGATCTGAGAAGTGGGAGCAAACGGTCAGGATGTGATGGGAATGTGTAGGGAAAAGTTATGGTGGGGCCCGGGAAGCTTTATGCAATGGCGCATTATAAATATAACAAAACCTTTGTAAAAATAAACTTTATAACCAAGGTTTTAATATATAGAATGATTTAATGCGGGGTATAATGTAAAAGGTTTTATCAGGAAATGTTTATATATAAAGAGGATATATATATATATATGGTTTAGAATGCGCGTGAGGCGGGATATGGAGTTAACCATGATTTAAACTAGGTAAAAGGGGACTTTAACCTGGGTTTAAGTCTTAAACAGGGAAAATAATGATGTATTTACAAAGGCTTTGGGGGAATAAAGTTTAGTTTGAATTTAACTTTATAAAAAGCGTGGAATTATTTTATTTTATTATATAGTTTATTAAACCATGAGGGCTTAATAACTATAGTGGGGTAGGATATTTAGATATGGCTAGTTTCAGACCCAAGGGGGTGTTTTTTGGGTTTTTAATTTAACACGTGGATAATTAACTTTGGTCTAAAATCTTATAATAGTGGGTTTTAAGGGATATTTAACATAAAAGGGGTTATAATAATAGGATAAGGTTTATTTATAGGGATTCAATAAATAAATTAAAAGTTAATATGAAAAGGGACAATGAAAACACCAAAATGTAATTACATAACTTAAGTGAAGTGATAATATAACAAGCAAAAAGCTTTAACCATTTATAATTTAACCACTTTAACTTATAATATAATACTTTTGGAGGGTTTTTATGTTTTTATGAATGAAGGAAATTAGTCAAAAGGGGATTTTATTTTTCATTAAGTAAAAAAGGTCTTTACTTATGAATTTGAAGTTCAAATGGATGAATGTAGGGTTAAATTGATGAAAATTAGGGATTTATATAGAAATTCAACACTTTTAACTTAACAGTCATTGAGCCTTGGGTCCGGTCCCAATAGAAGTCAGAGAAATGCTCCAAGCCTCTTTGACTGAAAGTCTAGAATGCAGAATAACTATAGGGGAGGGGAAATTAGTGATTTTTTCCCAGTGAAAAGTATTTACATGATTCTCCCACTTCTTTCTACCTACCCAACTTTTAGCATAACATTTTTTCATCCATTTTGCAGGTACATTTGAGCTAGCAACCTTGAACATTTTATTCTTTTGAAAGAAATAAAAACTATCTAAATATACCTTATATCATCCTAGGGCTTAGATTAAACTTATGAGCACCTCTTTATTCTCTACCTATCTAGTAATTAGTCAGGATTAAACTATCTCACTAATCTTTATTCACTATTATACAACAAAATAAATTGAAACATGACAAGTCAAGATTAAGAAGTTCAACTCATCATGGATTATGGCATTTATTGACACTCTGCCATAATCATCAGTAAAAAGTAGTGGCATTTTGACTTTCTCACTTTCATGTTTTATTTATTTTTCTTTGGGGTATATTATTTTTTCTAAGTCCTTTGATCTTTCTTTTAGGAATTTACCCTCTTTTTTCTTTTCTATTTTTTATTTTTTTACAAAATATGAGAAAACAACTTGTAGAAAGAAAATTATGTACATATTTTTATAAGAATATCATAAGTCAATTCCAAATTATGAATCCTATACTTATAGGACCCTAACACTACCAAAGATTCTCCTTTCTCTGGTACATTCTCTGCTTCTGGCACTTTTGCTGCTTCTGACATTTTTGCTGCTTCTTCTTCATTCTGAGCAACAATTACATTTCTCTGATTTGTCCCCACGTTCTCTGGACATTCATAAGATCTGTGTTCAAGCTTATTACATCTATAACCTATGATTTCTCTTCCTCTGCCTCTACCTCCTCTTCCTCTGAAAAACTCCTTCTGCCACTTGCATCACCTTTTGTGGGTGTATGTCGACTGGAGCTACTGCTAGCTCCTTCTCTAGGTGTTGTAGATCTTCCTCTACCACCTTGACTTCATTTTCCTCGAAAAGTACCTCCACTTCTGGTAGATTTTTTCCTTATGAGTTTTTCTTCAGCCTTCAAGGCCATCTAATAAGCCTCTTCCACTGTTTTAGTAGATAGCAGACTTATCTCATCTTGGATCTCCATTCTAAGACCATTAATATATCTTGCAATTTTCTATGTTGTATCTTGAATTTTTCTTTCTCTTATGCTCACTTTATAAAATTCCTCTGTGTATTCTTTGACTGTGATTGACCTCTGTCTAAGATTCTGAATTTGTCTAAATAATGAAAGTTGATAATCACTTGGAAAAAAATTACCTCTCAATTTTTCCACCATCATGTTCCAATTCTTTATTGGCTTCTTACCAAGTCTCCTTCTTTCTGCCTGCACTCCATCCCGCCAAAGTGCTACATGTCCTTTCAATTTTGTGACAAAAAATTTCACTCTTTTTCCTTCTTTCATTTCTTCATAATCGAAGAACTTATCCATGTCAGTAACCCAATCTATCAACTCTTTTGGGTTTAAACCTCCTGTAAAAACTGAAACTTCAAGTCTGGGTTTAGATGTGGATCCCAATACTGATTTAAAAAATCTCATTTCAGGAGTAAATTACATAGGTCCTCCCTCTTCTACAGATTCAACTTCAGGTTCACTGACATCTCCAGCATCTGCATCTCTTTGATTTCCCATTTCCATTGCTTCTAATCTGGCTTGCATCTGTTGCATAACTTCCATCACTTCAAAATTTTCAACTGGTCTTCCTCTTCTTCGACCAACACCACCTCCTCTTCCAACTCTGTAAGCCATGTTGGATTTCTTTTCCTGAAATTTGAGACCTTGTTCAGTGTCTAAATGCGGCTCTGATACCACTAATGGTGGTCTGGATGCAGGATTCAAGGACAAACTCTCAAATTTTGAGACAATTTCTTCAAGTTTTGGTGGAACTTCTTCTATTTCCTTTTTAGTATCAGTCATTAACCTCCAAATTTAAAACACAAAATTCATATGCATTAAAACCCACTTTACCACTTATTTTATAAATGACGGAACCAAAATTATATAATATATATAATATGCAGCAATAATGAAAACCATACATAGCAAATAATTGCTAAGTCAATTTTAGTTGATTTGGTAACGGATTTAACCCAACATTAAACCTGCTTCTAAATTTCTATCGCATCCAATTAAAACATTAACCCACATGCATGTAAAATTACGATAATCATTGGATCTTTAAGCTTCAGGAAAAAACTGTCAGATTAAACACGTGCTGGATGGTCAACTTAATAAATTAAATCTGGCTTATAAAATATCGGGCCTGTTCAGAAGGTTAAACTCCTCGCATATCTTAATGCGACAACTGTCTGATCACAAATCTTGCTGCATGGACCGTCAGATCATCTAAATGTTGGACTCTTTACTTAATTTATTAAACCTTGGACTTTCTACACACTTCAACGATTTCATTTTCTTTAAACATGCCATATTCGAGTCTTCTTCAAAGAAACCACACTTCTAATGCATCAATCAACTGATATCCTTTTAATTTTAAAAATAAAATTAGACTAACTTTATTTCATAGTGGTTGTGGAATCAAAATTGGAAGTCCATGAATTTCAAATAATTAACTGATCTAAAAATGGAATGTACTTGAAAAGGGTGCAAGGTATCCATTTCATTTGTAAATGAGTGCAAATACTCCAAATTTTAAATCTGAAAATGTGAGAACTTCTTATTTCTAATACAGAGATAGATTGTAGGGGCATCTGCCAGATATGTCACCTTTCAAAGAAAGAATGAATCCAAAAGCTACCTAGTCCTCTTACAAACTCTGCCTAAAGAAATAATAGAAGTAAACACTCGGGCTTAATTAAGATGACCTTACTCAAACTTGACATTATGCGGAATTTTTTTGCTTGAAAGAGGTGTATGTATTTTCTTCTATTTATGTGTTTTAAGTTTATTTGATTTTGTTGAAACTTAACATGTATATCAGCAACATAATTCATCCATAGAATAACAAAACAAAATAGCAATATAATATAGGATTTCACCCCAACTCTTGGGCTACATCTCCTTTGAGCTTCATCAACATGACTAGACTCTTTGGGATTAAGATAGTTAAATTATTTTACAAGCTCCACACTTAACCAAAATGAATAAAAAATGATTCAAAGGGCCGAGAATAACATTTTAAATCCCTTTAATGGATGTCCAATTCCTACAAACAACTTTAGGCTTCCATGGACACACATCCTTCTGTTGGCGCACTAAGCTTCTCTGAGCTTCTAAATGGCACAAAGTCCCTCGGATTTATATTTCTACTCCTAAAACCACTACTTCTACATCCAATAATTCTCATACATCAAATAACAACTGATTAATTTCTCACATTAAGCACAACATACCCAAAAATGGCTCTGGTGGCCCTGAAAAATATCCTAAAGGTTTTCGGCCTTTGAAAATCTTCAAACAAAATTGAAACCTATCCCAATGGCTCTAGAATGTTGTAAATAGTCAAGAATGACTTTTGGTTCACCTAAAATGGTTAACCACAACTCAACACAACTCCAACTGCAAAATGGCCCTAGTGGCTCAAAAAGCTTCTCTGAAGCTAAACAGGCTGAAGATCAACTCCAATGGCTCTGAAACATATACCATTGGCTTCCGAATTCTAAGAAGATATGAAATAAAATAAAAAATCGCCTAGAAAGGATCTCCCATCTGAAAGATATGGCCCAAACAGTCTTTTGCCCAATGTTAGGCAAAAATCCCACAAAAAGTGGGCCAACTTTAGTTAACTGGAGATAAAATTGGCAAATCCGCCTAAACTTGTGGGTGTGCTCCAAATTCAGCAGAACTGTTTGGTGTGACATTAAATGTAACTGAATGGAGGTCACATGCTATGAATGCGGTGGTTACAGTGGAGTTAACCGCAGCATAACGGTTTGGGCCACGGTTATGAAAACTGTAGCATTAAAGTTTTATGGATGCACTGGTTCACATGTCACGATCATCATGCAGAAGTAACCACCGAAAAACCTGCAGAATGGGGTTTAAACCCACGGTCTTTATGCATAGGTCACATCATACGAGGGATGGTTCCCTTTTTCGCCATTTTAAAACATTATAAACTTCAAATATGATTGCCGCGCCCATAGGTTAAGAATCATGTTGTAGACCGCCTAATTGGGCTGCCCGGTTGGCAACACGGAGACCAGGGGTAAAATCCCTCCGTGTACAAAAATTTTAAATTGTCAATCCTACCACAGCCTGGGGCCACATGGCGGCCTCCGGGCAGGCCACGTGGCGCCTGTTGATTGGCCTAAATTTCTGAAAGTCAAACAATTACCAACTGTGATATGACACTTGTCGAAGGTTGATTGGCCTGCATGGAATATTCTTTTTTAATAATTTCAAAGCGAAAAGTCAACCTTGGTCAACTCAATTTTTGAAGGATATTGTAAACTTCAAACCTTCATAACTTTCTCATGCAACGTCGGATTTGAGTATCGTTCACGATGTTGGGATCGTACCATCGAGGCCTATCTGGTCGCTCAGGTTCCAACCAATTTTGAGCAAATAAAATTTTGAGCTTTTTCCCAAGCTCAGTCTTGAGCTCCTGATCATTAACGCACATGCAGAATCAATTAAACAAACTCAATCTAAAATTAACCAATTCAGAAGTATTTCAAAAGAAAAAAAAACCCTCCAGGATTTGGCAATTACGCACAGCTATAGAGGAAAATGGAATTTTATTCTATTCCATTTCTAATTCCATCAAATCCTCCCCCAAATTACATTGCAACTTATATATATAATGTTCACACAATATTTTAAATCTGATTCAAAATAATCAGATTTGTCCAATTTTGGATAAAGATCCTATTACAAGATATTTTCCCTAAAATCCTCAACTAAAAACTAAATTCAATGAATCAAATACAAGTAGTTCAAATCCCTGAATACCAGTCAAATATTTTCTATCAAAACAGTAAATCGCCAGCTAAAGGAACCCACTCCTTTGCTTGTAAATTTTTTTTTGTATTTTTGGAATAAAAATGATGTAATTTGTTTCCTCGAATCTCATGCTCTTGCATCAGGGAACTAAGTTTGAAACCCAACCAGAATATCTGACAGGTGCAATGATCTGTGCTTCATACATCCTTTTTACCTCTTTCTCAATTAAAGGCACAAGAACTGGATTGATTCTCCTAAGCTTCTATTTAAATGGTTTCTGATCTTCTTTTATGGGTATTTTATGTTGTATTATGTCGGTGTCATAAGATTTAAGGTCTTCATAACTCCATGCAAACACATATTGAAATTATTTAAACAGAGCTATGTATTTCAATTTTTCTTCTTGAGGTAATGCTTTGGAAAGTTTGATAAGCTTAGGTTTCTGTTATGTTCCTATATTAAATTCTTCAATGTTTGATCTTAATGGTTCCATTTTTGGTTTTCTTGCAACATCATTTGAATAAAAAATATCTTCTAATGGGGCTAATCCCTTACATAAAAAGTTATTCTTAAAGTTTAAAATCTCAGAATCATCATCTGCTATCTCTTCTATTTCTACATTTTCTAATTTATCTATTTCTAGTTGAGTGAATTTAGTGGGTTCAGTCAAATCTAAATTATTTACATCTATCTCATTATTTACATCTATCTCACTTTATATTTTATCATCTACTGTACAATCGGTGTCTATGTTACAATTTTGGAATTCTCCCTCAACATTCATAAAGTGGTAGATTTGAGTATCCTGTGTAAAAATATGCCAATATTTCAAGTTGTATGGTATTGTAGGCCTGTGTATTACCTTTTTGTATATTGGTGATTTGGTTGAAAAGGCAGATTGTAGGTGCTAGAAAAAGTTGCTAAACTGTGTGACTGCATATTCTGTTTTCTAGGAATTACAACAAAGTCAATTTCAAGCAATTTTTTGATTAGATCTAAAACTGTTTCTCTGTATTGGCTTAATCTAGGATTATACACAAAATATTCTCCTCTGATTTGTTTTACAATTGAGACAGAGTCTCCCATGATAAAAACTCTTTCGCTTCCTAGATTTCTAACAATCTACGGTCCTAAGATTAAAGCTTCATACTCTACCATGTTGTTTGTACATTTAAATTTTAATCTAAAGGCATGACCTTCTGAATGATTTTTTTCCATGTTATGAATCCAAAATCCTGCTCCTACTCCTAATTTGTTCACTGAGCTATAAAATTCTAAGTACCACATTGATTCATGAAAAATATGATCACTTTCCATTTCCTTCTTTTTCTATTTTAATGTTGTGTTTTTATCTATGCCAGAATATGAATTACATAAAATGAAAGAATCTATATCAGAGTGTACAGAGTAAATGGGATAGTTTTGTGGTTTTTCTGTAATACTGACCATGTATTTCATTAGATTTTTTCTGTAAAGCTTCTTGGGTTGACCAAATACTGAAATTGTGGCATAAGACGTCTAATTGTAGATATAGCATTCCATACTTTGGAGGGATATTAGCTACTACAATATCCATGACTATACTTTTTCCTGGGTATTGGACTAAAGTGACACACAAGTCTTTTATCAAGCCTAGACATTTCACTTTACTTGAATCAAATGAGAAAAGATCTTTATATGGTCTAGTGATGTCTAAATTCAATGTTTCCATGATGGCTTTTGGCATTAAATTGTGGGATGCTCCTGAATCTAGCATAGCATTGTGTAAGAATTGATCATGTATACTCAAGCTAATGTAAAAAGGAGGAACACCACCTTATTGATTTTTTCCATTCACCTCAAGGCCAAATAGTAGTTCTAGTTGGTCATCATTCAAATTAACAGTCTTCTCCTTCACTAATGCTCAAATTTTCAGTGATATGTGATTTGTATAAGTCATGTTTTACCAATTCTATTAAAGGAATTGGTATTTTCAGTTTGGAAATTTCATTTTGGATGTTGAATGGTACTTGTTTTCAAACTTCTGTGGTTATAGTTATTGTCATTAGAAACCATATTATCCACAGTATCATAGAACAATGGTCGACATTTCGAATCCCAACGGGGATCCATCTTCAAGACGAGAAATGAATGAATGAATAATGAAAGAAGGTAGCAGGGGGAACAAGGTATAAATAGTGAGGGCTAATGATGACGAGAGTAGCTGACATCAACTTCAATTTAAAAATCTTTATTTTATTAATTAATTTTATTTATTTAAAAAAAAATTATTATATAAAATTTATTAAAAAAAAATTAATACTAAATCTTTTTTTAATTTATTAATAATAATAACCCTACCTTTTAATTTTTATAAATATAATTATTTATTTTAACTATTTAATTTTTATAATTCCCACCTAGTAATTATTTAAAATTCTAATTAATTATATTAATTTTCTACTTAATGTCTATTTTTTTTTAACTAAATTATTAAATTATTAAAATTTTATTCTAATAAATAATTTAAAAATTTTATTCTAATAAATATTTAAAATTTTTATAAAACTATATTAAAATAATAACCCTATTTAAATTCTAATAAATTTATAAACTAACTTATAAATTAAAAACGAAACCTAGAGTAACTAAAATAGTTTAAGATTTTTAAACTACATTGATTTACCTAAATTGGAGAACTAAATTTTATAATTAATCTAAAAGATCTAACCCTAAATTATACCTATTAACTAAGTTTAATAAAGTTAAATAAATTAATAATTAATAAAAACCCTAATAAAACTTTTTAATTACAAAATTACTTATTAATTAAGCCTATACCTATAATTCTAAAACTATTATTAAAACAATAACCCTATTTAAAATATAATATATTTATAAACTAATTTTTAATTTAAAATTGAAACCTAGAATAACTAAAATAGTTTAAAAAAAAATTCTACATTGATTTACCTAAATTAGAGAAACTAATTTCTATAAATTAATCAAAAGGATCTAACCCTAAATTATAACTATTAACTATGAAGTTTAACTTAATAATTAATTAAACCCTAATAAATTTTAATTATAATATTACTTATTAATTAAACCTCTACCTAAAATTTTATTTTAGACTTTATTTTATATAAATAAGTTTGATTTGAATTCTAAATTAAATTTAGCTTCCAATCACTGATAATAAATATTAATTAGTTAATTTTTATTTAAAAAATAAAAATTACTTAATAAAATAAATATTATGAGTGAGTGGAATAAGATTTCTATCTTGACCTGACCCTAAACCAGCTTACTAAAAATGAAGAGAAGAAAACCTACCAACTTATACCTGAGATGCGGACGAACTTACGGTGCAAATTTGTCTAATAAGGGGTCGCCAACTATCACTAATCTCGTATCCTCCATCCATGTTGATGTTATCCGGGTGTTTTATAATTTCTAGCGCTTCTCTAATCTTACGTTTTTGATAGTGTTCCTCCCTCGCAATGATTTTAGCATCCTCAAGACATAAGTGATGCTTTTTTTTCAAGGAGTGATCAACAAAGGCAGAGGTTCACGATCACTCATGCTTAATATCAGCACCATGCTCTTTTAGACGCTTTTGAAGAGAGCGCCCCATTTCACTAATGTAACTCTTTCCACATGAGCAGTCGATCTTGTAAACACCTTTAAGTTGCCCCTCAATAATGCTATCTTTAAGAGAGTACATATTTTGTCTAATGGTTCATGTTGCTGAGAATTGAGCAAAACTGTTACTCCTTCCTAGCACCCTGGAAATATTATCTGTCACCCCCTTAATGTATGGCAGAAAAACCCTTCCACCACTCTCTTGAGGATCCTGACGTCTCTTGGATATGATAGTGCTCCTTGCTCTGTTTATGGCCATCCTGATTTCCCTTTCCTTATACCCTATACCCAGGAAAACAGATGTCAGATGAGAGATTTCTTCTTCCAGGTGTTCCTTATCTGATATTCTAAGGGCTCTAATAGCAAGAGTGTTAAGGACACCAAATTTCTGGGCAAGATGATGGTAAGACTCAGTGTGAAGGTAGTTGTCTGTATGGGTTTTCTTCCTAAAAACTTGATGCCCTAATGTTCCATCCTCTTTTCTGGTAACTAGGACATCTGTTACATAGAAATTTTTCACCGTCCCTGCAATTCCCCATCCTGCACATTAGAGGGCTAATTCCGTGACCTGTGAGCAGTGACATAACCTGAAAACACTTTCATAGAATTCCCCTAGACATGGAATTTCATTCTCCTAAAGACGTCTCCTTGTGAAAAACCATAAAAATAGCCTTTTCATCCTTGGCGCGACTAGCCTGTGTTATACCCACACCAATGGGGTAAATCCTTCAAAGAGGGCACGTCAATTGGCACTCTATCTCAGAGTCGCACTCGCGCCAGGATTAATAAAGGGTGTTTTTAAAAAAATAAATGGCAGAAGATTTACTTTAACCAACTCCTGAACTGGTCTCTAAATTGAGTTAGGACGTTTGGCTCCGGATTTCCATGTAGAGGAAGTAGTTTTCCACCTCTCATGGAAGCTTCCTTGAGGATAGGGCCAATCCCATAATTGTAGGGATCCCAACTCCTCTTCCACCATCTATATAAGCTTGCCATTTCCCTCTGCAAGCTAATCTCCAAGAGCCTTCATATCCTAAAGAATGCTGCAAGAGCTTTGATGGTCCTCATAGTGCCAAATCCATAGCAAGGAGATTGACGATCGAAGAGAGAGGCTTGTCCCCATTCCCGGCAAGCTTTACCGAGACGTATTCCGCTGACGACCCGCCGAAGGAAGGTTCAGCGTCAGAGCCAGGTTGTATTTTCCTTTGTTGAATTAATGATAAGCGACTATTGGTTATGGTTCCACTCGTATTGTTCATTATGATCATGAGTTGTGTCTTCTCTGACTGATACATAATTGCATATATCGGGTTTTATGCTGGGGTCTGTCATGTTTCTTGTGTGTGCAGGTGTTCGATCACAGTGAGCAAAAGGATTGTGATCTGCCGGAGCAAGGAAACGGGAGCATCATCTTCTCTACAAATGATAGCGTTGGACTTGAGTTAGGCCTTCTTCACAATTTGGTTTATTACAATTAGGAACTTGCGCCATAGCGTGTTATGATTGTTGCTAGACCCGATCTGGGCTAGGAGGGATCGCCTCTGTCCGCAGAGGGGATTTACCTCTACAAAAAATTGGCGACTCCACTGGGGAGTTAGCTTATTATTTGCTTTATAAACTACAGACGGAGCCTGAAGTTAGCCAGATAGCCTTCGAAACGCTCTTGCTCTACATTAGCGAAATTAGATCAATGTTGCTTCAGTCAATCTCCGGTCTAGTTTATGAACTGAACACTTGGAGTATTGTCTTGTCTTTCGGTCAATTCTTGACTTTGCTTGCTTGATCAGCTCTTTTGGCTGGTTCTTTTCGTGTCTTTGGCTTTTGGTTTAAGCTCCAACATCACTGGTCTGCTTCTTGGATTGCTTATTTTTCATTTTTCCTTAGTAAAATCGGCTGGCGTGCTTTTCAGTGTGACAGTCGCGCCCACTGGTGCATGTTGTCAGTGTATTACTCGTGCCAATTCTACTCTGGCGCTAGTTTCAATGTTACAATCGCGCCAATCCTGTAAGGTGCTAGGGTTTACTGTGTTTTTAGCCTTCTGAGACTGATCTGGGTGTTTTCTCTTGTTTTTATGACTGCTTGAGTGTTATGGAGCCTTGTTTGACTGACTGTGACCTTCTTCCTTTGGTTGTTTTCCCGTTTCTATCGATTTTACATTTTAGCCCTAGGGCATCTAGGTGCTATTGTGCGTCGAGCCTCCCTTGGGAGTTTGTGGTTTCTGTCTATTCAATCAACTCTGTGATTGCTTCTCTCCATTCGTTTGGTGTTCGTCTATCATTTTATTGCGTTATTCGAGTGATTGGATTCTTCTTCATTCAAATTTTGCTTTGTCTCGTTTTGGGCCTAGATTACATGGTTCAATTGAGTCTTTGGATGTCTTTTGATTTGAGGGACTTTTTGTCAATTTGAGTTTCGATTGTGTGCTTGCATTGAGTGAAATTTGATTGTTTTTCTCTTTTGCTATCACTTCTCGAATTTTTTTCTCATTAGTTTTCATTTTGTTTAGTGCTTTTTGCTCTTAAACATTGAAAATACAAAAAAAAATCTCTTTTGCGTTGGATTAGTTAGTGTGAATTAAATATTTTCGGTGTTATTAGTGATTAGTAACTTTGAAAGAAAAGTTTTTAGTTTCCATTAGCTGCATTAGAGATGTCATTGGTTGTTGTTTGATCATTTTTTTGTTGTGTGAAAAGCTCTTAACTCTCTCGTAATTAGCTTTCATCAAATGAAATGATATACTGTGGCATGTAGTGTGCATTTAGGCGATTTTGAGACATAACACTCGCTAGGGCCTGAAAACTAAAACATAATTGAAGATAAACATTAAAATTTATTCAATTTACACTAAGGCAACATTGAAACATTAACGAAATATTTAGAGGTCTAGGCTAGAGACGTGTTCCGGTGTCTTTAAACCTAGTAGGTGTCGTTCTCCTCTTGGCTTTAGACAGCACTAGTACGGACTTGTGCTCCTCGTACTTTCGATTATATAAAGGGAGACCCCACTAGGTTTCTATCCTTTATCCATAGGAAGCTGAGTCTACCACCCTATACCCGTGATACACTGGACACAGCATTCGGGGAGATTTCCTGCATGTACGTTAAGTCCTTGGTTGATTTCTCTTTCATTTTGAAACCAAGGTGTATATTGCAGTTCACGGTTATTTGGTACACCCTTTGCCTAGTATTCCTGAGCAGTCATTTTGATCTTATCTGACTCCTTAAATTTGAAAAGTTCACCAAGCGCTTGTCCTTTCACGCTTGCTTCAAAACTGAAAGGGATAGATTCATCTTTCATCCGTTTCTCGACTCTTAAAACATGAAATGGTGAAGTTTCTAAGTTTCAATGTCGTAAAATAAATCACCCGCGATCACACGCCCTATTAGATTTTTCTTGTTGGCCATTTTACTGTGTGCCTTGATTATTTTTCAGCCCGTTTGTTGTGTTTGATCTTTTCCTTTCATCATTACTATCACAGTGGCGGAACCTTCAGTTTCGTCTACTGGTAGTCCATATACAGACGATTCATCAGAGGTCTCGCAATCCTCTGCTGAACCGCAGTGGCCCATTTTTTCTGAGTTTCCCAACGGGGAACCGGTTCTGTCTGAGCTTCCCTTTGGAGGACCAGTTGAGTTCAATTGGCCCTTTTCTGACCCTTGGTCTGGATTTGGAGTAGGGGAACATTTCCCTTGTCTTACATCAAGTTCGCCTTTTTTAGCTGTTGTTATTCCTCCTATTCCTCGCCGTCTGTTACGAGATCTAGCGGTAGGTTCAAATATGAGTGAATCCAGCCATTCTTCTAGCAAGGAAATCCCCACGTCTGGTGAATATTACCAGCTATTCCCAGAAGTTACCCGGAATTTATTCCCAGAAGACAACGCCGAATCATCTGTTATGTCTTCGCCCGGTCCCTCACTACCAGCAGGGTATAGATCCTTAGGTCAGATTATCTACGCCATTGCCTCTATGGGGGTATCAGCTCCTTCTATGAGGCCGGTTATTCCTTCACTGGGGATGTCTCCTAGGACACCCATCACGTCATCCCCTCGGGTCACTTTTGTACCCGTCAGGCCCACTGTTTGTGTGGCTGCATCTACACTTGTTGTTACTACTCAGTCCGTAAGGACCACATCGCTTCCCAAATATGTCTATATAGCTTCTGCTATGTCGAAGAACATCTCTCCTGAGGAGTATCGATTTTCCCTACAACAATCAAACCCCGAGTTCGGAAAATCCTCTCAAGATCCCAACCGCTCGTATTTTTCGCATTATGCACAGGATGGTACACCCGTGTATGTTTTTCCATATCAGTACGATGAGTACGGGAACCCTTTATTTTTACCCGCTCCTGAGGCTCAACTTCATGCTCAAGTTTTACCGTATAACCAGGCTGGGCAGTCTTATAACCCGCAAGGACAACCTTTTCAAGGCCAACCTTCAGGCCATCTTGGCTATCCTTATGACCTGCAAGGTTACCTTGAGGGCCACCAGGGGCCATTATATGGTCCACAATGATAGTATTACAACCCTTCACGTCAAGTCATGCAGCCTCTTCTTGGGGTCCAACCGGGGCAACCTCAAGGACTCACAGGTCAACCGGGGTACCAACCAGGGCTGGTGTATGGTCTTGGGGGGAAATTCCAACCGTCCCAACCCATGCAACGTCAGTATCTTGTTGCTCCACATGTTGCACATCAGCCAGGACCATCTTATGGTCCTGCTACAGGTCAAACCGGTTACCAGCCACCACCTGGCTCCGTTCCACCACTAGGTCAATCGGCCCATCCGACACAACCTAGTGTTCCACAACAGCCAGGTCAACCTGTACAACCGGTGCAACCTGTTTATCCTGGTCAACCTGTTCAACCAGGGTAGCCCATTCAGCCAAGTCAGCTTGTTCTGTTAGTCTCCTATACCAATAGGTTTCATTTTTCATGATTGTCTTGATTGAACTATGGAATATGTTCAAACCTTTTTATTGAGCAAAGGTGTTCCATATTCTTAAAAAAAACCTAAAAAATCAAAAATTTTAAAAAATGTAAAGAGGGTATACCCTAAAAGAAAAATCAAAGGGTAAGAAAAATAAAAATGGCCAAAAAGCAAAAGAAATGAACCCCAAACAAAAAATAGGCCAAAGAAAGTGTGCAAATCCAAATGCCACTACTTTTTACTCTGATGTAATAAACAAATTGTGTGCAACTTGTATTTTATGCCACAATTCATGAATAGCCAAACTGCTTAAGCTTGGCTAGTTCATTTTTCAATTTCATGTTGTAGAATAGAGAATAAATATCTGACCAAACAGTTTAATCTTAGCAGATAAGTAGATAGGTAGAGTTATTAAAAGGTGCTCAACAGTTTAATCTGAGCCCTTGGATGTAATAAGGGTAGAAATAGATAGATTTATCATGTAAAAAGAAAAGATTGATAAGGGTTTGCAAGTCTAAATGCACCCTAATAAAGAAGAGAAAATGGTAGTGTCAAGTAGATAGGGTAGGTAGATGGTTGTAAAGTTTTATCTGATGAATGATGCTGCTACATATTTTTGATCCTTTACTTTCATCACAAATACTGAAGTAGGAAATACACTGGAAAATCACAGCAAGCAAAGTCAAAATCATTAACTTCCCTCATCACTTTCCCCTTAAAGTTTTACTAATTTCCCCCAAAGTACTAGGGTACTTGGAGATCGAAAGGGCTCAAGGCATTTCCTTGACTTTTGAAGGGACCGGACCCTCGGCCTAATGATCAAAAAGACCTAAGTACTTGAGATAATTCATCATTATAATCATTCACCTTTAACCTTATCCTAAGTAAAATCTCATTTTGCTTAGGAAAATTATGCAAAATTCCATAAAAATCCCTCAAAATAACTTACTATTCTAAGTTTAAGTGTGGAAAATGAGATATTGCAATTTACTTCAGAAATTGTCACTTTCTTAGATGTGCAAATTTTTTGAGTTCCCTTGTCCCTTTGTCATATTTACATTTAATTCTATTTACTAAATCCCTAGTGAAAATGCCCTATCCTAAGTATATAATTCCTTTTAAATTAATATCCCAAAAACCCTCTATTATGTTTTAACCAAAGTATTTAGTTCCTAAATATTCATTAAAAACCCACTATACAAGCCCTTTGGTTAAATATATCGTTATACAATAGTCCCGCCCTTATGATAAGTTAACTATATTGGTTATTTTGTCATATAATAAAATAAAAAAACATATATACGAAAAACTTTAAACATATGATTTATATGTTTAATACAAAAATATCAACAAAACCCGAAGTTTTATTTTCTAAACCAAAACTTTGGAAAAGATCCTATGCCACCGTGGCCCATCCACCTGGCATTCCACCCAACATTTCAACCATCCAACGAAACCCCGCCGCAACCCCTTTTTTCATTATAAATATGGGATTAGTTAGTTATCTGAACTAATTAATAACCTTCCATTGACCAATCAAAAGCCTCCCGGGGTGATTAAATTAAACATTAATTGTTTCAAAAACCCGACGGGCCCGTGTGATAACCACCCCACCATCTCCCCGTCATTTCAACTGTTCGATCGCCTTTCCGCAGATCAACGCCCCGTATCAATTCCGCTACCCATCCTTTGTCAGAGTTTTAACGCGCGGGGGATTGGTGGTATTTGACTAGTCACCCGTCCACGTGTCGATAATCGAATGGAATCGCTGCCCGCTCATCTAATACCACCTTTGTCCATAAGCGGTGCAGGGACTAACCGCTTACCGCCCGACCCCCCTGTCCCACGTCAGCCTGTACTAAAGTGACGTCACTCCTCGAAAAACTAAAAACCCCTCTTTTGACTTTGGGAATAAAACAAAATTTCGTGTTTTTATGTTATTTTCACCATTTGAACGCGACTGTGCTTTCCGCTACGAATTTCAAATTTCCACTGAAATCCACTGTTCAATTCGATTTCGCTCCAGATTTTCGCTAGACCTGTGTTCAAGCATCCTCTTGCTACTACCTGATACCTGTTAAAAGCCATCTTTCCTTCAAGAACAGGTATTTATCCTTTAGCGTTTCGAACTTCAAAAGAAAGTTTGTTTTCCTTGTTTTCCACTGGATTAGTGATTAAATCTTATCACTGAGATCATTTCCTGAGGTTTTAAAACTGTGAATTGTTCCCCAGAAACTGCAATTGTGTTAATTCCCTTCATTTAAATTGAAATTGCACCCCGCCTGTGAAGAAAAACCAGAAACCTCCATTTTGAATCCACAAGAACCAAAATGGAGGCCCCGACAGCTTTGAATGTAACTCCACTGAATGCCCCTCACCGAGAGTTAGAATATTTACCTTTAGTAGATAAAGATTTCCAGATTAAAGACTTGCATTTTGATGAAAATCCCCTTCTGAGTTATTGTCGCTGCAGAGACGAGTACTCGAAGGGGCAAGATCTCATTGGGTTGTGGGAATCCAATCTCCCCAGATATCTCATCCCCTCAGTCATTTCTTTCCCAGAAATCATCCACTATTTCCATTCTAACTATGATCCCACTCAGAGAGTTGTAATATCCCCTGACCGGAGTGTTCTTTTCCACATTACTCCCCAGGCTATCAATGCAATGCTACATTTTGAACCAGGTCAAGAACTAGCACCTTTGTCTATAGAAGCACTGATTGAAAAGTCTAATCAATTGACCCCAGAAAAATTGAAGTCCATTTGCCAGAATTTCATGTTGCCTGAACATCAACCTAAGGGACTTCCTCCCTATAGTTTCTATTATTTCACTAAGTTGGGAAGGCTTATCCTAAATATGATATCTTTTGTCTTGGGTTTCAATACCAGTGAATATGTTGATGAGATAACCCTGGTTTTGCTGTCTATTTTTACTCCTGGGCAACCTCCTGAAGTTAAATATGACTTTGCCTCCTTCATAGCCAATAAGATCCATGATCAGTTCACGAGGCTTGATGATGAGAAAGTTTTTAAATATTCCTCAGTTATTTATCATCTCATTATCTTTTATCAATCAGAAAATTTCCCTTTCCCTGTTAAAAAGCTTGATGCCAAGGGAAACCCTAGGTCAGTTATATTTTGGTCTCCCATAATTCATTCTTCCCATAATTCTCCATATTCCTATACTGAGTTCATTGACCTTTTTGTATATCCTACAACTACCTTGTTGACAGGAATCCCTCCTCCAAGACTCAGTAATGAAATCAAGAAGACCTTGCAGCTTTCCAGGACTTATAAAGTTGGAAATTGGTATTTATACCAAAATCATTCAGTCATCAGAATCTATGGATGTGAATTACATCCATTCAAGTTGCCAAGATATGTGCCCATGAGAATCTTTGCCTTGGAATATTTCAGGCAAATGAATAATTCAGATGTGATCCATTTTTGTAGTGTGAAGAAGAAAGCCCAACTAAGGATCAAAAGTCAATTAGGTCCTTTCATCTGGAACTCTAGGGAGGCCGAGCGAGAAGCAGAAAATATATTACAAAGACGTTTCCAAAGAACTTTCCGTTGGGTTCCTTATGATCCATATGGTTTTATTTGTGAAAAAAGAATAAAGAATAAATCATCCCCTTACATACACCACAAGATTCCTGAAATAGAACAATATGCAAATCAAGATGAATGGGTTGAAGGAACACTAGTTGAGGAAGAAAGTGAAGAAGACAAAATGAACAAAATTATGAAAGATCTTGAGAAGAAGTATGACCTAGAATCTTGTGGTCAAGTGCAGGTACCTCACATTGGCACTTCTTCAGCAGCAAATTTACAGCAGAGATTACAGGAAGGCAGTTCATCAGTTGCAACAGAGTCAAAAGGCAAAGGAAAGGAACCTGAAATACAGGTCATTGAAACTTTAGTCATGGCAGAGAAACCTCAAACCTCCAGAGCACCTAATCAAACACAAGTTTCTCCCACTCAGGTAAAACATCATGAAGTTTCAGGATTAAAAACTCCATCCAATGTAGAAATGAGCAAGAAAATGCATGTTCCTGATACTACTCCTCCCAAAGAGTCCTCAGAGATACATCAAGCCAAAAAAACAGAAACCAGGTCCAGTTCCAGATGTGGAAATCATAGATGAGATGTTTGATGATGGAAGAGAAGATAGTCAACTAACTGGCTCTGTTAGTATGACACACACAGATCAGAAAGGAAAAGCTTTGTAAAAGCAGTTAAGTACTGAAGTATCTTCTTTTAGGCCACCAAAACAGATACAGGGGATATAAAAAGAACTTTCATTAATATAAAGGCAAAGAATGATCCATTGAGAATGAAGGTATATGATCAATATCTGAAAATGGCTCCACATAATCAGGAAAGGTTAATGTCAGCATTTGACATTTCACAAGGAAAAATGATGATGAGCCACTTCAAGTCAAAGGTGCCAAAACCCATGTCAGCAGCTGATTATATAAGAACAAATTTTGAGGTCCTGGCAAAGGACATTCATCCTTTGGACCAGATAGAGCTGCACAAACAAACTGGGGAAATGGTGTATTCCACTCTTACTAATAAGGCCATGGCAGCCCTAACGCTGCAAGATTCTTTAAATAACACAAGTGCCCAATTACAAATTGAGAAGGCCTCCTCTCAGGCCAAAGATAACAGAATAAAGTCTTTGGAAGACATAATCATCAGCTTGGGTCATAACCCCAAAGATATTAAAAGCATTGAGGCACTAATAAAGAAGAAATATGATGACATAGCTACACTGAGAAAGCAGCTAAAATTGCCAGCCTCAAGGCACCCTCATACCCAAGAAGTTTTGAAGGAGAGTTCACAAGAAGAGGTAATGGAGTTGCTCTTAAAAGTAACTGAGCGACTAAGTGAAACAAAGAAGGAATTGGAACAAGCTTTGCAGGAAAAGGAAACCATCAAACAGGCATCAACCACAGAAGCTGCTACAACCACAGGTACTACAACAGCAAAGCAACAAACAGAGCCAGAACAGGTAAACACTTCTGGTTTGAGTTCTGATGAGTTAATAAAACAAATGGAAAGTCTACAATTAAGAGTCACAGAACTTCAAACCACAAAGTTGCAATTAAAAGATTTGGAGCAGAAGTATGATACATCTAAGAAGACAGTTGCTGATAATACCAGGGAAATCAAAAGATTGGACAGATTAGTTAAGGCTTTGGAAAAAGATCTTTCACTAGAAAAGCCTATGAAGGAAATAAATGAAATTCTTTGGGGTAATATAATTAAGTTAATAAAAAGTATTTGGCCCTCTATTCAAGCAATTTTTGAACAAAATGACCTGATTAAAGTAGCTCAGGAAGAAATAAACATAACAAGAGATGAACTAAGAGGTAGACCTGAGCAGGCCAATCAACTTATTCAATTTTTGAACACCCGAACAAAACAACAGCTTGCAAGACTAGGAATTGAAGACAAGACCGGCACTATTTTGATGATAAAAAGAGTTTTCATCAAAAGAACTTTTATGCAGAATTTAGAAAGGAAGTGTTCAGATATTTTGGCTGATATTAATGCTTTCAGAGAAAAATTTCAAGTTTTGTTAGACAGTGGGTTACCCAGTCCAATGCTCTCACAGGACCAAATAATGGAATTGGAAACTTATGTCAAGAAAATAGATATCCATGCTCAAAATACAACTGCTAGTTCTAGCAGTTTGGTAGAAACAACGTTGCCAATAGGGAAAAATATTTATGACAGGTTGAAGAACTTATTTCATCTTGAGCATGAAATAAAGTATTTGTTTCCTAATGAGCCCACTTTTTACAAACTCACAGAGGCTGATGAGACATTGAGGAAACTTAAAAGGACTATGATACCAGAGGATCAATGGTGGAATGACCTATTGGAAATTCTATGAAAATTATCTTCAATATGAGAATTTTATCTTTTTACTATTATGTGAAAGATAAAAATGAGCACAGATGAAAGAGTATCAGTTGAACAGGTTAAAGAGTATCCGTAAAGACAAAGAGTATCAAACAAGCAAAGAAATTACTCCAAGGGACAGCACCGAGCCTTATTTTAGCACTTACCTCCAGCACATCAGCAAAATGAGGAAACAGCACATCAACAGTTACCTATTATTCTATCCACGAGACCATTTGTCTCCTGTTTATTTGTAAATTACTCCTTAGTCACCCTAGATTATTGGCTAGGTTAGTGTGAGATTTTTTCAAGTATTTTTTGTATAAATAAACCCTCAAAGAGAGTATTGAGGGTGGATTCTATTACTCTGCTGTAACATTGAGATTTTCGGAATAAAAGCATTTTGGATAAATTTATTCGTGGCTTACTGGATGACGATTTAAAGCACTGGACTTGTTGCAGGATTCATGTGTTGGACTACAGTTAAATAAGTCTTTCTACCCTTTGTCTGAAGTTTTATATTAGTTTATAATATCATTATATCCATTTCTGAATAATTTACATAAAGGATTGAATCAGAATTTACTTAAT
Source organism: Pinus albicaulis (assembly GCA_034641835.2). Classification (NCBI taxonomy): domain Eukaryota; kingdom Viridiplantae; phylum Streptophyta; class Pinopsida; order Pinales; family Pinaceae; genus Pinus; species Pinus albicaulis. The sequence goes on from JAXQQM020067978.1 coordinate 205,099, forward strand.
TGTACTCTGATTTCAGATGTGATTGTTCTTAATGTTTTCCTCTAAATTATTTATAAGCATGAATTCTTAAATGCTCTTGCTTTGCTAATTTAAACATTGTTGATTACTATAATAAAGAATTCTTCATTGCTCTTTGTTTGTAGTCATCTCATTTCCTTCTTTTGAACATGTTGAAAGATTCTTAGCTGCCTTTCATCCCTTCAAAATCATCCCATCCTCTTTAAATTTTAAGGATTGTTCTCTGTCTAGCTATCTTGCCCTGTAAAGCCATCTTGTGTATAGAATAGAAATCCAGTAAAGCCATCCTTTGACTCCATAGCCCAATGGACTAAAAACTTTCAACCTTGCCCTTAGTTTGTGGATTCCACCATTTTTCAAACAAACTCTTGGATCTATAACTAGCCTAAAACCTTCTAAGAACAAAGACAAATCATAAAGAGAGAGCCCTCTTTGGATGCAGATTGGCTAGATTCTGCATCTGAAGGTTGGTTTGTGGTTACCTCGGGTATACTTTCCTCTTACACAACTTCTAGGAAAACCTGAGTGATAACATAGTGGCGACCATACTGGGGAACTGAATCATTTATTGATACTATTGTTTGATTTATGAACTATAGACAGAGTCTGAAGATCAGCCAGGTAGCCTTTGAAATTTCTTTTTCTCTGCAATTGCAAAAGTAAATAAAAGTTGCTTCAGTCTATCTCTGATTTAGCTTATATACTAAACTTTAGTTTCAAAATTTTCAATCAGATTCTCTAGTTTAACAGATCTTTGAGAAAATTTTAATCATACATCATTATTTCTTGAAGAATTTGTAGAAGTTGTATTTATTCTTTCAATTAAAATCAAAAATCCAAAAACACATAGTCTAGGAAAACTGGCTTCAGAAAGGATTCGACATACTAGGTCAAACCCTGACCCTAATCCACCACCAATATTTGAAAATCCAAATCTAATTCCTAGGATTCTTAGAAGACAAGGAAGTCAAGAAAGTTCTGAAAGAGGAAGTCAAGAGAGTTCAGGAAGTTCTAGACCACTTTCTAGATCTGCATCTTGTCCTGTGAAAATTATATATATTGATGAAATTCCTTTTGATGCACGATTTGAAACATCTTTATTTGTGAATTTTTCTGAAACTGAATTATCCAAATTAGTTCCAGATCCATTTTTCTTTGAAGATTTGAAATACAGATTTGTTTCACATCATCTTGACAGAGAATTACATAACTCTATTCAGACTGAACAAACCTTTGAAGAAAGTTCAAACATCTCTGTAATAACTGAAGCATCTCCAAGTTCAGTTACTTTTTCTCAAGCTTTTCAAACACCTGTCACCCCTTCTACTCCTCCATCTCCTCCTGCCAGACCATCAACTCCTATTACCCCACTATATCTTCCAATGGCCAATCGATACGCCCCTTTATAGCTACCATCCAACCCTCCTGCTTTGCCCCAAGATTACCAGAGTAAGATCACACCTTTTGATGGATCAGTTACTTACATAGCACAACAACACACCAAAAGGATGACTGATTACTTTGAGTTCTATGAGATTGATACTGATAATGTTCGAATGAGAATTTTCGTTCAGAGTCTTACTGGAGAAGTTAGGACATGGTTTAGGGCCCTTGCTCCAAATACTATTACTGATTTACCAGCTTTATATAGGGAATTTTTGAACATATGGGAGAAGAAGAAGGATCCTCTTCAGATCCTCTCAGAATTCGAAAAATTAAGAAGAATACCTAATGAAACAGTACAAGATTACATCATTAGATTCAATGAAGCATATAATGCAGTTCCTCAAAACCTAAGACCTCCACCTGACTCCGTATTGGTTAAATTTCTAGACGGTTTTGATTCTGACATTGCTTATTCCCTCAGGGAAAGAGCTCCCCAAACATTAGAGGAAATGCAAAGCATAGTGGTGAGTGTAGAAGAAAATATGATAGAAAAACGAGCCAGAGCAAGAGCAGAAAGAAGAATGCCTCTGAATGAAGAACCTTCAGCTTTTGAAAAGAAGTTGGATGCAATCATTAAAGGTATGGAAAGATTAGGAGACAGAGTGGAGACCATTGAAAGAAAATATTCTACTGATAATCAGAATGTTGCAAGAAACCCAAACTTTAGGAGGAATCTGAATCAAAATATTGGAAAGAATGTCCCTGACCAAAACATTAGGCCACCTTTCCAAGAAAACTTTGTTGAAGGTTCAACTTCTGAAGAACCTATAGAAGATGTAGAAATAAACAATGTAACTGATGATAAAAATGAACCAGAAGTCTTCCTATCCCAGGATGATCAAGAGAATCATATCCTTGAAACATTCCAAACTCATTCAGGTGAGACTTTTGATTTTAAAGAAGGCTATGACACAGCAATTTATGAGGTCCATAAACAGTATAATTTGAGAAGTAGACGGATTGATGTGCCAGAGAATAGTAAACAGAAAAATACAAAAAAAAATGTCAAAGGTAAAGTTAACATTCCCCCTGTACAAAACATTCCCCAAGTACAAATTTTGTCTAGGATAACTCCCAATCCTTCAAATCCAATAATTGAAGATGTCTCTGACAACCAGCCAAACAATAAACAACAATCTAATACTTTTCCTCACGTGGGAAATGTAGAAGAAACAGTAGAAATCAGTTCAGATACCCCTTCAAAAAAAAATTTCATTCATGAAAAAGAGAAAAACATTGAAGACCCAAAAAATAGAGAAAACCCAACTGTGCAAAACACTAAAACTCAAACAGAAAATCCTTTCAATCTAGAGGCTGAAATAGGCAAACTCAAGATAGCTGTTCCTTTGTCAGAATTGGCTAAACATGATGTCTATATAAGTCAAATTACCAAGTCCCTAAACATTAACATTACTGGATTGGATGATTCAGTAAATATTCTTGATGATCAACCCAAACTTCTTTTTGGCCCTAAGGTCAATGGCAAACCAGAAAGTGGAGGAACTCCTCCATTTTATGTAAGCCTGAATGTTCATGACAAGATACTCCATAATGCAATGCTTGATTCTGGAGCATCTCACAATTTGATGCCAAAAGCAGTAATGGAAAGATTAAATCTAGATATTACCAGACCGTACAAAGATTTGTTTTCATTTGATTCTAGTTAGGTAAAATGTTTAGGTTTGATTAAAGATTTGTGTGTTACTTTGGTACAATACCCTGCTAAGTCTGTTTTGATGGACATAGTAGTGGCTGATATTCCACCTAAATATGGTATGTTATTGTCTAGATCTTGGGGTGCTAAACTTGGAGGGTCTATTCAACTAGACATGTCATATGCAACTATTTCAGTATTCGGTCAGCCTAAAAGATTATATAGAGAAACCTTGATGAAGTACTTGGTCAGTAGCCATGAGAAGCCTGAAAACTTCCCTGTTTACTCTGTACATTCTAATATGGATTCTTTTATTTTATACAATGCTGAGTTGGATCTCCCTACTGAAATAGAGGCTCCGGAATTGGAAACCATAAACAAAACCACTGTTAAAATTGAAGAAATCTCTGAAAACAAAGAAACACCAGATGATCAAGAAATACCTGAAGAAACTAAAAAACTGGCTCCTGTTAAGAAACATTTTAAAACAATTGATGAAGATTATGAACATGAAATTCTATGGCATTTAGAGTTTGATGGCTCAGTAAACAAACTAGGAGCAGGAGCTGGGATTTGGTTACATAATGTTGAAAATAATCATGCAGAGGGTCACGCTTATAGGTTGAATTTCAAATGCACTAACAACATGGCAGAGTACAAAGCTCTTTTATTAGGGCTTAAACATGTCAAGAAGTTAGGAGATATTAGGGTATCAATCATAGGAGACTCCGAACTAATCATTCAACAGATTAAAGGAGAATGTTCAACAAAAGACATGAAACTGAAACAATACAGAGAGACAGTTGTAGAAATTCTCAACACATTTCTACAAGCTCAACTTGCCAAGATTCCCAGGAAACAAAATTTTCATGCTCACAGCCTCGCAATGTTTGCTAGCACATGCAAGTTACCTTTTGACCATAATCATCAGTTTTTAGCTGAGATTAGACATAGGCCTGCTATACCAGACAATCTTTTGAATTGGAAAGTTTTTGTGAATAACAATCAAATCAATAGTTTTTTGACACTTCAAAATGAGTTTTCTAACTGTAATATAGATGAATACATAACTATTGATGAATTTGATCAAGAAAAAGAACAAAAAATAGAGATTTCAAGAGAAAATGCAATTCATATGCTGCACCCAACTACATTCACAGAAAAATACATGCAGAATTTGAAACACATGGAATCTGATGAGATCATAGAAGATGAGACAGAAATCATTAATTTAAAAGATAATCATTTTCCCAAAGGATTAACTCCTTTGGAAGATCTGTTTGACTCAAATGATATTCCATTTAGACCTAAAATGGAACCTGTGAAGGCTGATATGGAAGAATGCAACTTAGGAACCCCAGAAAATCCCAAAATGGTTAAGTTGTCCAAATCTCTTCCAAAAGATCAAAAGGTCAAATATGTTGAACTATTGAGAGAATTCCAGGATGTTTTTGCCTGGAGTTATGAAGATCTGAAATCTTATGACACATCCATCATTCAACACACTATACCTTTGAAATCAGATCAGAAACCTTTCAAACAAAAGCTTAGAAGAATAAATCATGTTTTGTTACCCTCAATTGAAAAGGAAATCAAAAGAATGTTTGAAGCAGGGATTATAGCTCCTATCAGATTCTCAGAATGGGTTTCTAACCTGGTACCAACACGGAAAAAGACAGGGGAAATTAGACTGTGTGTTGATCTAAGTAATTTGAATAAAGTGTCTTTAAAAGATAACTATCCTGTACCAAAAAAGGATCATATTCTTCAGAGGGTGGTAGGGTCTTCTAGGATATCTCTACTGGATGGATTTTCAGGGTACAACCAAATTCTGGTTCATCCTGATGATCAGGATAAAACAACATTCACTACACCATGGGGTACGTTTAAATATGTCAAAATGCCATTTGGACTCAAGAATGCAGGGGCTACATTTCAAAGAGAAATGGATATTGCTTTTGCTAAAGAGATACATGATTTTATGGTTATTTATCTAGATGATTTGACCATTTTTTCTAAAACAGATCAAGAACATTTAGATCATTTAAGGAAAGTATTTATAAAGTGCAGAAAATATGGGATTTCTTTAAACCCCAAAAAGTCATTATTTGGTTTGGAAGAAGGAAAGCTCTTAGGGCACATTATTTCTAAAGATGGCATTAGGATTTATCCAGAAAGAATACAAGCAATTTTACAGATACCTCATCCTAGAAACATAAAAGAGTTGCAAGCATTCATAGGAAAAATTAATTTCTTGAGAAGATTTATTTCTAGTTTAGTTGAATTACTTAGATTGCTCACTAACATGCTGAGGAAAGATTCAAGAATTAACTGGACTGTAGAAGCCAAACAATCATGTGAGGAAATTAAAATGGCTTTAACAAGGACACCAGTTCTTACCAGTCCCAAATTTGACAGAGATTTCATTATTTTTTCATTTGCTTCTGAACATACAGTTGCAACTGTTTTACTTCAAAAAGATGACCAAGGGTGTGAAAAACCAATAGCATTTTTTAGTAAAGCACTTAGGGATGCATCTCTGAAATACAATATTATGGAAAAACAGGTTTTTGCATTGGTAAAAGCAATTAAAGATTTCAGGGTTTACATATTATATTCTCATGTGATAGCTTATGTGCCTAATGCTGTAGTTAAAGATATTTTGACTCAAGATGGCATTGAAGGTAAAAGAGGTAAGTGGATAGCTACCATTTTAGAATATGATATTGAGATTAAACCAACAAAACTCATAAAAGGTCAAGGTTTGGCACAACTCATGACTGAAAATAATTGCCAAGCCTTAGGCATTAACGAACTGGATGACAATCAGGAGATGGCGACTCCACAGATCAGTCAAGCTTTATTAGATTCACCCTGGTACACTGATATAATTCATGTTTTATTAAACCTGCAAGCTCCTCCAGGGTTGTCCAGAACGAAAAGAAGATTCTTGAAAATGACATCTTTGAAATATTGTATTTTAGATGGCACTCTATTTTGGAAAAATCATGAAGGAATCTTGTTGAATTGTCTATTAAAAGATGAAACTGATAAAGTTCTTAATGAATTTCATGCAGGGGATTGTGGAGGACATCTCTACTGGAAATCAACTGCAGACAAAATCTTAAGGGTTGGTTTTTACTGGCCAACTTTATTTTCTGATGTTAAAAAATTTGTAACAACTTGTCATAAGTGTCATATATTTGAGGGTAAAAGAAAGTTGTTACCTTTGCCTTTAAAACCAATTTCCACAGAAAGACCTTTTCAACAATGGGGATTAGATTTTATTGGAGAAATTCATCCACCTTCTTCAGGGCAACATAGATGGATTCTTACTGCCACAGACTACTTCACTAAGTGGATTGAAGCTATCCCATGCAGACAGGCCAATGATTCTGTGATTATAGGGTTTTTAGAAACCAACATACTTTCAAGATTTGGCTGTCTAGAAAAGATTATAACAGATAATGCTGCTGCATTTAAGTCAAAGAAAATTATTAGTTTCTGTAGTAAATATCATATCACTTTAGGCCATTCAACAGCTTATTACCCTCAGGGTAATGGACTAGCAGAATCCTCCAATAAAAGCCTTATCAATATCATCAAAAAGTTATTGGAAGAAAACAAAAAGAATTGGCACAAGAAACTGACCAATGCATTGTGGGCAGACAGACTTACAACTAAGAAATCAATTGGGACTAGTCCATATCAATTAGTTTATGGCCTTGAAGCAAGATTCCCATCATCTTTAGGAATTCCTGTTATGAAATTACTTCAGGAGGCTCTAGTGGAACCAAATGACATTCAAAGAAGAATTAATCAAACAATCCACTTGCAGCAAACAAGGGAAGAGGTATACCAACGATCTCAAGTCTTGCAGGAAAAGCTAAAGAAAATGTTTGATAAAATGACTAAAGCAGAGGATTTTCAATTAGGAGATAAAGTCCTAAGATGGGATTCTAGAAGAGAAGAAAAAGGGAAACATGGGAAATTTGATTTCTTGTGGAAAGGGCCTTACATCATACATGCCTTGCAAGGAAACAACACATACTTTTTGAATGATTTGGACAATTCAGAAGCTGAAGAAGGACCAGTCAATGGTCGAATGCTGAAGCATTATTTTGATCCTATTTACTAGGATGCTTTGTTTTCTAACTTGTACATAATATATCCTTTTCTAATGCAGTTTTGAGTGGATGGTGAATTCTTGGAGTTGAAGCCTGAAGTGAAGGCCCTAAGCTTCAAAAGTTTCACTATCATATGTACAATAAAGCTACCGGAAGAAGGAGATTACATAGTTCAGTTTGAAGACATTTTGAGGCATCTGACCTGCTGTTCTTTACTTTTCACAAGGAAAAGCCATCCCCAAGTGGAGCCAGTGTTAGTCTCCTATACCAATAGGTTTCATTTTTCATGATTGTCTTGATTGAACTATGGAATATGTTCAAACCTTTTTCTTGAGCAAAGGTGTTCCATATTCTTAAAAAAAAACTAAAAAATCAAAAATTTTAAAAAATGTAAAGAGGGTATACCCTAAAAGAAAAATCAAAGGGTAAGAAAAATAAAAATGGCCAAAAAGCAAAAGAAATGAACCCCAAACAAAAAATAGGCAAAGAAAGTGTGCAAATCCAAATGCCACTACTTTTTACTCTGATGTAATAAACAAATTGTGTGCAACTTGTATTTTATGCCACAATTCATGAATAGTCAAACTGCTTAAGCTTGGCTAGTTCATTTTTCAATTTCATGTTCTAGAATAGAGAATAAATATCTGACCAAACAGTTTAATCTTGGCAGATAAGTAGATAGGTAGAGTGAATAAAGGGTGCTCAACAGCTTAATCTGAGCCCTTGGATGTAATAAGGGTAGAATTAGATAGATTTGCCTTGTAAAAAAGAAAAGATTGATAAGGGTTTGCAAGTCTAAATGCACCCTAATAAAGAAGAGAAAATGGTAGTATTAAGTAGATAGGGTAGGTAGATGGTGCTGCAAAGTGTTATCTGATGAATGATGCTGCTACATGTTTTTGATCCTTTACTTTCATCTCAAATACTGAAGCAGGAAATACACTGGAAAATCACAGCAAGCAAAGTCAAAATCATTAACTTCCCTCATCACTTTCCCCTTAAAGTTTTACTAATTTCCCCCAAAGTACTAGGGTACTTGGAGATCGAAAGGGCTCAAGGCATTTCCTTGACTTTTGGAGGGACCGGACCCTCAGCCTAATGATCAAAAAGACCTAAGTACTTGAGATAATTCATCATTATAATCATTCACCTTTAACCTTGTCCTAAGTAAAATCTCATTTTGCTTAGGAAAATTATGCAAAATTCCATAAAAATCCCTCAAAATAACTTACTATTCTAAGTTTAAGTGTGGAAAATGAGATATTGCAATTTACTTCAGAAATTGTCACTTTCTTAGATGTGCAAAGTTTTTTGAGTTCCCTTGTCCCTTTTTCATATTTACATTTAACTCTATTTACTAAATCCCTAGTGAAAATGCCCTATCCTAATTATATAATTCCTTTTAAATTAATATCCCAAAAACCCTCTATTATGTTTTAACCAAAGTATTTACTTCCCAAATATTCATTAAAAACCCACTATACAAGCCCTTTGGTTAAATATATCGTTATACAATAGTCCCGCCCTTATGATAAGTTAACTATATTGGTTATTTTTATCATATAATAAAATAAAAAACATATATACGAAAAACTTTAAACATATGATTTATATGTTTAATACCAAAATATAAACAAAACCCGAAGTTTTATTTTCTAAACCAAAACTTTGGAAAAGCCCCTATGCCACCGTGGCCCATCCACCTGGCATTCCACCCGACGTTTCAAACACAACTAAAACCCCGCCGCGACCCCTTTTTCATTATAAATACGGGATTAATTAGTTATCTGAACTAATTAATAACCTTTCTTCCGCCAATCATGTGCCACCCGGGATGATTAATTAAACGTTAAATATGTCGGGCCCGCATGATAACGCCCCACCATTTCCCAGTACTTTCAACCATCAGATCGCCCCTCCACAGATCGACGCTCCACGTCAATTCCGCTAGCCATCCAATATCAGAGCTTTAGTGCACGGGGGATTGGTGGTATTTGACTAGTCCTCCGTCCACGTGGCAACAATCCAATGGAATCGCTCCCCCCGCGATCAATACCACCTTTGCCAATAAGCGGTGCGGGGACTAAACCACTTACTGCCCAACCCTTGCACACGTCAGCCCGTACCAACGTGACGTCACTCCTCGAAAAACTAAAAACCCCTCTTTTGACTTTGGGAATAAAACAAAATTGCATGTTTTTATGTCATTTTCATCGTTTGAACGCTACTGTGCTTTCCGCTACGAATTTCAAATTTCCACTGAAATCCACTGTTCAAATCGATTTCGCTCCAGATTTTCGCCAGGCCTGTGTTCAAGTATCCTCCTGCTACCGCCTGGTGCCTGTTAAAAACCAGCTTTCCTCCAAGAACAGGTATTTATCCTATAGCGCTTCGAATTTCAAAAGAAAGTCTGTTTTCCTTGTTTTCCACTGGATTAGTGATTAAATTTGATCACTGAGATAATTCTCTGAGATTTAAGACTGTGAATTGCTCCCCTGAACTTGCAATTGTGCCAATTTCCCCATTAAAATTGAAATCACGCCCGGCCTGTGAAGAAAAACCAGAAACTTCCATCTTGAATCCACAAGAACCAAAATGGAAGCCCCGGCAGCTTTGAATGTAACTCCACTGAATGCCCCCCACAGAGAGTTGGAATATTTTCCTTTAGTAGATAAAGACTTTCAGATTAAAGACTTAGTGTTTGACGAAAGCCCCCTTCTGAGTTATTGTCGTTGCAGAGATGAATACTCAAAGGGGCAAGATCTCATTGGGTTGTGGGAATCCAATCTCCCGAGATATCTCATCCCCTCAGTCATTTCTTTCCCAGAAATCATCCACTATTGCCATTCTAACTATGATCCCACTCAGAGAGCTGTAATATCCCCTGACCAGAGTGTTCTTTTCCACATTACTCCCCAGACTATCAATGCAATGCTACATTTTGAACCAGGTCAAGAACTAGCACCTTTGTCTATAGAAGCATTGATTGAAAAGTCTAATCAATTGACCCCAGAGAAATTGAAGTCCATTTGCCAGAATTTCATGTTGCCTGAACATCAACCTAAGGGACTTTCTCCCTATGGTTTTTATTATTTCACTAAGTTGGGAAGGCTCATCCTAAATATGATATCTTTTGTCTTGGGTTTCAATACCAGTGAATATGTTGATGAGATAACCCTGGCTTTGCTGTCTATTTTTACTCCTGGACAACCTCCTGAAATCAAATATGACTTTGCCTCCTTCATAGCCAATAAGATCCATGATCAGTTCATGAGGCTAGATGATGAGAAAGTTTTCAAATATTCCTCAGTTATTTATCATCTCATTATCTTCTATCAAGCAGAAAAGTTCCCTTTCCCTGTTAAAAAGCTTGATGCCAAGGGAAACCCCAGGTCAGTCATATTTTGGTCTCCCATAATTCATTCTTCCTCTGATTCTCCCTATTCCTACACTGAGTTCATTGATCAGTTTGTATATCCTGCAACAACTTTGTTAACAGGAATCCCTCCCCCAAGGCTCAGTAATGAAATAAAGAAGACCTTGCAACTTTCAAGGACTTATAAAGTTGGAGATTGGTATTTATATCAAAACCATTCAGTCATTAGAATCTATGGATGTGAATTACATCCATTCAAGTTACCAAGATATGTGCCCATGAGACTTTTTGCCTTGGAATATTTCAGGCAAATGAATAATTCAGATGTGATTCATTTTTGTAGTGTGAAAAAGAAAGCCCAACTCAGGATTAAAAGTCAATTAGGTCCCTACATATGCAACTCTAGGGATGTTGAGCGAGAGGCAGAAATTATACTACAAAACCATTGCAAGTTCCAAAGAAGTTTCCGTTGGGTTCCTTATGATCCATTTGGTTTTATCTGTGAAAAGAGAATAAAGAATAAATCATCCCCTTACATACACCACAAGATTCCTGAAATAGAACAATATGCAAATCAAGATGAATGGGTTGAAGGAACACTAGTTGAGGAAGAAAGTGAAGCAGACAAAATGAACAGAATGATGAAAGATCTTGAGAAGAAGTATGACCTAGAATCTTGTGGTCAAGTGCAGGTACCTGACATTGGCACTTCTTCAGCAGCAAATCTACAGCAGACATTACAGGAAGGTTGTTCACCAGTGGCAGCAGAACCAAAAGGCAAGGGAAAGGAACCTGAAATTCAGGTCATTGAAACTTTAGTCATGGCAGAGAAACCTCAAACTTCTAGAGAACCTGATCAAACACAAGTTTCTCCCACTCCGGTAAAGCATCCTGAAGTTTCAGAATTACAAACTCCATCCAACATGGAAATAGGAAAGAAAAGGCAGGTTCCAGACACTACTCCTCCTAAAGAGCCCTCAGGAATACATCAAGCCAAAAAACATAAACCAGATCCAATCCCAGATGTGGAAATTATAGATGAGGTGTTTGATGATGGAAGGGAAGACAGTCAACTAACTGGTTCTGTTAGTGTGACCCATACAGAGCAGAAAGGAAAAGCTTTGCACAAGCAGTTGAGTACTGAAGTATCCTCCTTTAGGCCACCAAAAACAGATACAGGGGATATAAAAAGAACTTTCATCAATATAAAGGCAAAGAATGATCCATTAAGAATGAAGGTATATGATCAATATTTGAAAATGGCTCCACATAATCAGGAAAGGTTAATGTCAACATTTGACATTTCACAAGGCAAAATGATGATGAGCCACTTCAAGTCAAAGGTGCCAAAACCCATGTCAGCAGCTGATTATATTAGAACAAATTTTGAGGTCCTGGCAAAGGATATTCATCCTTTGGACCAGATAGAGCTGCATAAACAAACTGGGGAAATGGTGTATTCCACTCTCACTAATAAGGCCATGGCAGCCCTAACGCTGCAAGATTCTTTAAATAACACAAGTGCCCAATTGCAAATTGAGAAGGCCTCCTCTCAGGCCAAAGATAACAGAATAAAGTCTCTGGAAGACATAATTATCAGCTTGGGTCACAACCCCAAAGATATTAAAAGCATTGAGGCACTAATAAAGAAGAAAGATGATGACATAGCTGCACTGAGAAAGCAGCTAAAATTGCCAGCCTCAAGGCACCCTCAGACCCAAGAAGTTTTGAAATAGAGTTCACAAGAAGAGGTAATGGAGTTGCTCTTAAAATTAACTGAGCGACTAAGTGAAACAGAGAAGGAATTGGAACAAGCTTTGCAGGAAAAGGAAACCATCAAACAGGCATCAACCACAGAAGCTACTACAACCACAGGTACTACAACAACAAAGCAACAAACAGAGCCAGAACAGGTAAACACTTCTGGTTTAAGTTCTGATGAGTTAATAAAACAAATGGAAAGTTTACAATTAAGAGTCACAGAGCTTCAAACCACAAAGTTACAATTAAAATATTTGGAGCAGAAGTATGATACATCTAAGAAGACAGTTGCTGATAATACCAGGGAAATCAAAAGATTGGACAGATTAGTTAAGGCTTTGGAAAAAGATCTTTCACTAGAAAAGCCTATGAAGGAAATAAATGAGATTCTTTGGGGTAATATAATTGAGTTAATAAAAAGTATTTGGCCCTCTATTCAAGCAATTTTTGAACAAAATGACCTGATTAAAGTAGCTCAGGAAGAAATAAACAGAACAAGAGATGAACTAAGAGGTAGACCTGAGCAGGCCAATCAACTTATTCAATTTTTGAACACCCAAACAAAACAACAGCTTGCAAGACTAGGAATTGAAGACAGGACCGGCACTATTTTGATGATAAAAAGAGTCTTCATCAAAAGAACTTTTATGCAGAATTTAGAAAGGAAGTGTGTAGATATTTTGGATGATATTAATGCTTTCAGAGAAAAATTTCAAGTTTTGTTAGACAGTGGGTTACCCAGTCCAATGCTCTCACAGGACCAAATAATGGAATTGGAAACTTATTTCAAGAAAATAGATATCCATGCTCAAAATACAACTGCTAGTTCTAGCAGTTTGGCAGAAACAACGTTGCCAACAGGGAAAAATATTTATGACAGGTTGAAGAACTTATTTCATCTTGAGCATGAAATAAAGTATTTGTTTCCTAATGAGCCCACTTTTTACAAACTCACAGAGGCTGATGAGACATTGAGGAAACTTAAAAGGACTATAATACCAGAAGATCAATGGTGGAAAGACCTATTGGAAATTTTATGAAAATTATCTTCAGGATGAGAATTTTATCTTTTTACTATTATGTGAAAGATAAAAACGAGCACATATGAAAGAGTATCAGTTGAACAGGTGAAAGAGTATCCGTAAAGACAAAGAGTATCAAACAAGCAAAGAAATTACTCCAAGGGACAGCACCGAGCCCTATTTCAGCACTTACCTCCAGCACATCAGCAAAATGAGGGAACAGCACATCAGCAGTTACCTATTATTCTATCCATGAGACTATTTGTCTCCTGTTTATTTGTAAATTACGCCTTAGTCACCCTAGATTATTGGCTAGGTTAGTGTGAGATTTTTTCAAGTATTTTTTGTATAAATAAACCCTCAAAGAAAGTATTGAGGGTGGATTCTATTACTTTGTTGTAACATTAAGATTTTCGGAATAAAAACATTTTGGAGAAATTTATTCGTGGCTTACTGGATGACGATTTGAAGCTCAGGACTTTTTGCAGGATTCATGTGTTGGACTGCAGTTCAATAAGTCTTTCTACCCTTTTTCTTAAGTTTTATACCAGTTTATAATATCATTATGTCCATTTCTGAATAATTTACATAAAGGATTGAATCAGAATTTACTTAATTGTACTCTGATTTCAGATGTGATTGTTCTTAATGTTTTCCTCTAAATTAGTTATAAGCATGAATTCTTAAATGCTCTTGCTTTGCTAATTTAAACATTATTGATTACTATAATAAAGAATTCTTCATTGCTCTTTGTTTGTAGTCATCTCATTTCTTTCTTTTGAACATGGTGAAAGATTCTTAGCTGCCTTTCATCCCTTCAAGATCATCCCATCCTCTTTAAATTTTAAGGATTGTTCTCTGTCTAGCTATCTTGCTCTGTAAAGCCATCTTGTGTGTAAAATATAAATCCAGTAAAGCCATCCTTTGACTCCATAGCCCAATGGACTGAAAACTTTCAACCTTGCCCTTAGTTTGTGGATTCCACCATTTTTCAAACAAACTCTTGGATCTATAACTAGCCTAAAACCTTCTAAGAACAAAGATAAATTATAAAGAGAGAGCCCTCTATGGATGCAGATTGGCTAGATTTTGCATCTGAAGGTTGGTTTGTGGTTACCTCGGGTATACTTTCCTTTTCCACAACTTCAAGGAAAACCTGAGTGATAACATGTTCAACCAGGCCAGCCTGTACACTCTGTCAACCCTGCCCAATAGCCGATTTACTCGATGTCGCAACCGAATCAACCGGTGCACCCTAATTATCAGGCTCAACAGGGTCCCACCTATCAGCAGCCTGCTCAACCTCAAGGCGGTTACTACCCTCACGGTCAATCTTGACCGACTTATAATCTGCCCCAAGGTTCCCATTATTACACTCAACAACCCAGCTACACCTATACTCAGCAGCCAAATCCACAGGCTGCCCAAATGGGGCCGACATACAATCAGGGTCCATACTCTGGTTATCAAGCCCCGTACACTGGTTACCAGCAACCGAATCAGACTGGTTATACGCCCTATACCCCCTACGGTCAGAATCCTGCTGGAAAGAACCCATGGGGGCAAGGATATTCTCAACAAACATGGAGTATAGGTACCAGTCCTTATCGAGGGCCTGGCATGCCGTTCAATCCGCAATTTCCGTTCTTGGCTACCTTGGAATTACCGGATGTTTCTAAATTAACCAATGATCCGATTCTTCATAATCCTTATTGGCCTCCGGTTCCGACCAAGGTACCCGGCGACTGCCCAAAGTTTGAAGGTAAAGCTGGTGAAGACCCCCAAGCTCATGTAATGACCTACCATTTATGGTGTTTGTCTAATTCTTGGGTCGATGATTCAATTCATCTACATCTCTACCAGTGCACTCTTACCGGTGCTGCCGCTAAGTGGTATATTGAATTACCCTATGGCATCTTTCAAGATTTCAATACTTTAGCAATGGCTTTTCTGACTCACTTTTAGTTATCTGTTCGCTATGAAGCTGGGACGCATCTCCTGACTTCATTGAAGCAGGATAAAGCCACACACATATTCGATCATATTCATGAGTGGCGACGTCGTCGTAGGCTGATCAAGTTTGATATACCTGATTCTCTACTAACTTATTGGTTCACCACATCCTTCGTTAACAAAATCGCACAAGATATTGCTATGGGGGCATGTGTGACTAAAGAACAGGCCATTGCGCGTGCCCAGTATCTTGATCTGGTATACTCTCAGTCTGGCATGCTTTATGATATTTTGACTAATGCTCCATGCCCGGGAACCTCTAAAGCTCTACCTACCCCAACGGTGGATGGTGTTATTGGTTCCGTGTCTCAAAATTCTTGGAAATATTCAAATGGGAAGCAGAAGTCCAATTCTTCCAATAATTCTGCTCTTCCCACCCCTCCAGATTATGGAAAAACTGCGGAGATTAACGCCATTTAGGCTAATCCTACAGAAAAATACTCCAAAGGAAAAAAGAAGGGCAAAGGAAAATCCAAACCCGATGCCCCAAATTTAGAGTCTTCTAAACCTCGTACTCATGATGGTTCCCAACGTAAACTGAAGTACCCCTGCCTTATTTGTGAAGGAGATCATTATACCAAGGATTTTCCCAGATGATCTGAAATTAGTCAACTTCTCAAAGGCTCTAAAGGGACTCTGGCAGTTCTTAAAGAACCGTTCCCATATTAGCAGACCTAGATGGTTTAACAGCCATCACCATCTGCACCATTTGGGTCCCAGGTCTTTATGATGAATGGTGTTGCACCTATCTCAATTGCTACGCGTTCGAAGGATTATGCCGGATCGCATCAGGCAGCTGGAAAGGAAGTTGTGGATGGCCCACCTCCCCCACCTGTCTCTGGTTCTTTGGAAATTGAGAAGCCTATAGTTGAACCTGTTGTGAGGCCACCTTCTAAAGGTGTTCTGCGAAGATCTTCCTACAACCCAAATGCCCGTGCCGCTCAGCACTGCGGTATTATTGAGGATTTGGCACAAGCACCTTCTGCCATGTCTGCAATGGAAGTTCTTCAAAGTTTCCCCTCCCAACGGAAAGCATTTTTGTCTGCAATCGGTGGAATTGATCCCACTGATTCTAGTCTTCTCACCTTCGACTTAGAAAAATTTACTCCCCCCCCGACTTCCGCATCAAATTTCTCTCGTTATTCAAGTTGGGATCAACGATCTTAATATACATAGGGCCATTGTAGATGAAGGTGCTTCCACCTGTGTCATGTCATTCGCTTGCTGGAAGGCCATTGGCTCTTCGGCTTTCTCATCGTCTCCCAATGCCTTAGAGGCATTCGATGGTCGGGAATCCAAACCCCTGGGTGTTCTTGAGAGTTTGCCAATTGCGTTACAGGGGAAGATATTCAATGTAGAAGTAGAAGTGGTTGATGTTAAGCTTAACTACAATCTGCTTCTCGGCAACAGTTGGACTCACGCCATGTTATGCGTGCCATCCACCCTCTTCCGACTTCTTAAGTTCCCTCACGAGGGAAAAATTGTTACTATGGATCAGTTGTCTTTCTTCACCTCCACCTTTGAGAACAACGTTCCTTACATGGATAAGATCCCCAATCCCCTTGACAGTGTAGGACCTGGTCTCTTCAAGGACCCCATCCTCATGGGAATTTTTCCCGCCCCACCACCACACACTGTTCAAGTTAATATGATCTCTAGCTCTGATGACCCATGGATCATCCCTTCGCCTAAAAAGGTGACTGATTTTGGAGAATCAATGCCCCTAACTCCAGTAGAGGTTAATTACTATGAAATTTTCGCCGCATCCGATCCTCCTCCTCCTCAACATGCTCCTTCAAGCATGGCTTTAGATATCTATTCCCAATCCCCCTGGCTCGGTGAGGGCGACTCGGTTGATCGTCTAAAAGATATTTTCCCTTCTGACGAAGCCATTGTTGAAGCAATGTCTCTTGAGGTGCTGCCTTGGAGTGATGGACATCATATTTCCTCCTTCATGCCCAGCCCGGGGGCAATGTCAGAATGTCTAGAGCGTTTTGCATCTCAGGTTCCTACTCCGCCTTTCCAGATGCCCATTTTTACTCATGAGGTTCTTTTGGAAGGAAACCTAAGCAACATTACTCAAACCACTCTGATCGACATCTCCATCAAACCAGGGATAGTTGAGAACATACATGTGGGAGTAACTTGTTCTCCTGATGAGATATGAGTTTATAATGATATTTTCCGTGAATTCAGAGACGTGTTCGCTTGGTCCTATGAGGAAATGCCTGGGATTGATCCTAGTATCATAGTGCACGAGATTACTACCTACCCCGGTGCAAAACCTGTGCGCCAATGCCTACGCCCAGTGCATCCTCGCAAAGCTGCTGCCATTAAAGCATAAGTTGAAAAACTTCTGAACGCGGGCTTCATTTACCCAATCCCCCTCACAGAATGGGTCTCAAACATTGTCCCTGTAGATAAGAAACAGGGCACTATAAGAGTCTGTGTTGATTACCGTGATATTAATCGAGCCTGTCCTAAGGAAAATTATCCCACCCCCTTCATAGATCAAATCATCGACGAATGTGCTGGGAGTGAGATTTATTCCTTGATGGACAACTTTTTCGGGTATAATCAGATAAATATTTTACCTGCCGATCAACACAAGACTGCATTCATCTGTCCATGGGGTACCTTTGCTTATAAAAAGCTCCTGTTCGGCTTGAAGAACATTGGAGCTACTTTCCAACGTGCTATGTCTTACGCATTCCACGACATACGCCATATCATTCAGCCTTATCTGGAAAATCTGTCGACTCACTCAGCTTGGCGAGAGGACCATCCTGAACACCTCCGCCAGATTTTCCTTTGTTGTCGACGCTATAATATCCGGCTCAACCCTCATAAATTCGTCTTTTGCGTGGATTCTGGCCGTCTTTTGGGATTCATAGTCTCCAAAGACGGGATTTTCCTCGACCCTCTAAAAGTCGAGGCCATTGTCAATCTCCCATCACCCTCCTCGTTATATCAATTGTAGAGTCTGCAGGGAAAAGCTAATTTCCTTTGACGCTTCATCCTGAACTACATGTAAGTTGCCAAAGGTTTCACGCACCATTTAAAGCAGAACGTTCCCTTTCGTTGGGATGAGATTGCTCAATGATCCTTAGAGAAGCTAAAGACATTACTTATTAATGCTCCGTTGCTTTGTCCTCCAAACTATCACCGTGATTTCACTCTATATTTGGCTGCCGCATTTAGCACCATAGCTATGGTTCTGGTGCAGGATGATGATGATGGAAATGAACACATCATTTATTATCTATCATGGAATCTTCTCGACGCAAAAACGCATTACGCTCATGTCGAGAAACTGGTGTTAGCCGCAGTACACGTCGTGCAGCGGTTTCGACACTACATCCTGTTGTGTACAATAACCGTGGTTTCAGATTGCAACCCCATGACGTACATTCTATCTCGAAAATTACTAGGGGGAAAATAATCCAAATGGATCGTTATCCTTCAGGAGTTCGACTTAGATTTTACCACTACTAAGTCAACCAAATCATTGGTTTTTGTAGATCTCATTTGCTCCCTCCTGACAGACTACACCCCATCTCATTCCGAGGAACATATCCCAGACGAAACACTCTTCCTTATCATCACTCGCAACCCATGGTATGGCGACATCATAGTGTATCTTCAAACATCATCGTTCCGGTCTAAGTTGACCAAAGATGCCCAATGTCGGATTCGGCATCAGTCTCAACCCTACTGCATTGTAGGAGATACGTTATACCGGGTTGGAGTAGATTCGGTGCTCCGCCAGTGCTTAACCATGGAAGAGGCTAAAAGAGTCTTGAATGACTGTCACAGTGTCGCTTGTGGCGGTCATATGTCCAGATATGCCACTGCCTAGAAGATTCTGCGTGTAGGTTACTTCTGGCCGTCGATATTCAAAGACTGTATTGTTGCAGTCCGCAAATGTCATGCATGTCAGGTTTTTCAGTGCAAGATGCACACGCCACCTCTTCCTCTGCATCCTGTCATTACTTTCAGTCCTTTTGTGAAATGGGGCATATATTTCATGATGTGTAACCCTCATTCGGCCAGGGGGGCATGCATATATAATCGTCGTTGTCAACTACTTTACTAAGTGGGCCGAAGCGATGCCTACACTAGCTGCTGACGGTAAGACAGCTGCCCAGTTTATTTTCAACCACATTATTGCACGTTTTGGGGTCCCTCAGGCCATTGCTACCGATCATGGCACTCATTTCCAAGATTACATGATGGCCGAGCTGACATCAAGATTGGGCTTACGACACGATAGCTCAATGCCATATTACCCCCAGGTGAATGTCCAAGTTGAGGCTATGAACAAAGTTTTGGTCACTATGCTTCAACAAAAAATTGGTATTTATAAGTCCAATTGGCATCTTGAATTGTTCTCAGCTCTATGGGCCTACTGGACATCAGCAAAGAGTGCGACCAGATTCACAAATTTTCAATTGGTGTATGGTCTGGAAGTGACTCTTCCAGTTGAGTGCGAAATTCCTTCCTTAAGGTTGGCCGTGGAAATTTTTCTCGACACTTCTCCTGAAGAAGAGCATCTCTTGTATTTGGAATGGTTGGATGAAACCCACCGCTTGGCTACTTTATTCATTGAAGCACAGAAGAAGCGGGTCAAAGCCCACTTTGATCAATCTGTATCTCCACGTTCCTTTGTCAAAGGGGACCTTGTCCTCCTATGCGACCAAGCACATGACAAACTTGGAGCAGGAAATTTCCAACCGATGTGGCATGGGCCCTACATTGTGAAACGAGTATTGAAAAATGGGGCTTATGAGCTCATTGATTATGAAGGAGTTCCATTGGCGTAGCCTAGAAATGGGATGTACCTTAAAAAATACTACGCTTGAGTTATTTTTGGTGTGGTGTGTGTACATAGGTGTGTATATTCATTTGTGTGCATGTGTGGTGTGGTGTGCGATGTAAGCATATTTCTGCTGATCAGGTCTTCCTGATTGTGCAGATGTCTATTACTCCATTTGTGGGTTTCGCGGATGGTGCCTCCCGCAGTACCAGGAATCTGTCCTCGGCAGCCTGGGTAATCTATGATCCTCCTGGTGAATTGGTTAACCTGCAAGGTGTGTTTCTGGGTCCTGCTACAAATAATATCGCGGATTATAGTGCCATATTGGAATTATTAACCGAGGCTGTGGACCTCGGCATTCGTGAATTAATTGTGTATCTAAACTCACAGCTTGTAGTATTACAACTTAATGGTCATTATTCAGTTAGAAACCCATCCATTTTACGTCTGTATCTACGTATTCATTTACTGGAGAGAAATTTTGATTATATTACATATCAACACATACCCAGACATATGAATACATTAACAGATGCAGTAGCTAATATGGCTCTAGATAGACATTTGCACAATTTATAAACAAAAACATCATCACATGTAAAGAGATCCATCCAGAAATAGGTATATATATATGTGTGTGTGTGTGTCGAAATGTTTACATAGTGTGCATCACATAAAATAAAAAAATATAGATGTTCGTCTTAATACAGCCAGAGACGACATGTCTCTCAAAAAATATGCAGAAAAAGCCTAGATGTCTAATATGCATGGTGCTCATGGTAACAAGTCACCGCGCACACTAAGCTTCTCAGTAGTCGGTGGAGGCAACTAGGCACCCCCATAGTGTGTCGCTGGTATGCCCACGGGCCTCTCTGGGCCGACATCTACATACATATAAAACTATTATTACAACAGACGTGTATTACCAAAAAAATCATAAATACATAAAAATCAAAAAAGAGTATCATACCCAACTCCTCATCCCAATCCTCCCCCTCCGGGAGCAGAAGATCAAGATCTCCGGTGAAATCAGTCCCGGCATAGGGCCAATCCTCGACCACGATCATCTGTCGCTGTAACCACCCAAAGAACTTGGGCCTCCAAGAAATCTGTTGGCCTCCTCCTGACCTGGGCATAAGTGTTGCCCAACGAGCCATCCTCGGCTCTCTTGGTACCGGCTCAGCAACTATGGCCCCTTGGCCCTAGAAAATGGGTAGTCGTTCTAGGATGAATGACACCAAAATGGAACTGTAGCCAAACTGCTTTAGTTTGACTTGCTTGCATCTTGTTAGCTGCCTCTTTATATTGCTCGTCACTGCAGTAGCCCAATCGAACAATGTGGGGTTCATACACTCGGAGGCTAGTATGAGTTGGGCTTTGGTCGCCTCATGCGGTGCTTGCGATCCTGAAGCCCGCGTAATGGTTTGTAGCACTACTCTGAGTGCTAGATCACGGACAATGTGGATGTCCACCTTCTCGCTTCCCGATCCGGTTTGTGCCCCTGGGCACACCCTCGCCATTACTTGTTCCATATTTTCTCTGGAAGGTCTGCTGCCTGTCAAAATGGGTACTGGGCCTCTGCGTGACAGCCTGGTGATGAAGTACACATCGGAAACCTCAAGTTCCAACACTTGGTCCTGAAGTTTAAATACTTCCTCATTTTCGTCCCATATGCTGACCAAGTATTGTAGCAGCTCAGGTTGAGCTCATAAACATGGAGTAAGAAAGAATTTATTGAGTCCACATTTCTTGAGTGCATCCATACAGGCTTTGTTTTCCATAGTCATTTCATCTTCCTCCCCATGTTCCCTCTCCTTCCATTCAATAACCATTGTGCTTGGTTACCTGCATCAACATGATCAAAAACCTTTGTTAGATCTCTGTCATGCTTGAAAATCTAGATGGATGCCTCACTATTTGGAAATCTAAAGCGTAAAATTATGTTGTGCCATTGGCGCGACTGTTTTCCTAACAATCGTGACAGTTGGCATGACCCCTTTATGAGTAAAATTCCATTGGCGCGGGTTCGTGCCCAATACCCGCACCAATGGCGGAGCCCTAAAATTTTTAAAAGTCTCCTCCAGAGATTGATTGTGCAATGGAAACTCATAAAAAATGGCTTAAAATGGAGCTTAAGGGAACGCCTTTTACCTGGAACAAACGAGGAGCTGAATGACGTCCCGGATCAGTCGCAATCACCACCACAAGTTTGCACACAAATAGACCACTGTTGCTCTCCAGGTAAGGTAAAAAGTAAAAATAAATTCTTTTTACCATTTGAAGCCTATTTATAACTTTTTAAGTAAAAAATTAGGTTTTAAATGTCATTTTTCTCAGTATTTTAATATATTTTGTCGAAAATGGATTTCACACTTGCTTTTATGTGCAGCGAAATTTTTTTTACGCGACTTGGGCAGTGATACGAGTTGTATTTTATACTTTTTCGAACTCGGTAAAAACACGAAAAAGTCACTTTGGAGTCTTCTTTCAACTCTTTTTTGACTCTCTAAACATGAAAATATTGCCAAGTCCCTTGTCATTTCGATCTCGTTAAAGTGGCCACGAAACGACATCTACCCAGTATACGTTTACCCCTTTTTCTGGCTGGGATAGATTATTTATGAAAAAGGAATACCCTAGCCTATTGCAACTAGGAGGTTTTCTCAGACAGAGTTTTCTACCTTTTCGGATCTGAGGAACTATTTACGAAAAGGGACCATTGGAGTTTACTTTTCCGTTGTCTTTTCAAACTCTCTAAAC
Organism: Pinus albicaulis; assembly: GCA_034641835.2. NCBI lineage: Eukaryota > Viridiplantae > Streptophyta > Pinopsida > Pinales > Pinaceae > Pinus > Pinus albicaulis. The sequence goes on from JAXQQM020067978.1 coordinate 228,092, forward strand.
ATGAAAAGACGCTGAGTTCTTCCTTTGTCAGACTCGTTAAACTCTGATGACATCAGATCCAGTCGTAATGACGATATTCGAGTTCCACCTTCCTAGGGCTCATTAAATGTACTAGGATGGATTCGTCCGAAGGACAGACTTATATAACAAGCATATGGTATCCTCTTCAAGCTTGTGTAAAAATAAAGATGTACTCACCAGAAATGGCGGGGAAAAATGGAACCAGCATCATTTTCGTGTCGGCAGTATGTCGCTCTTGAACATGGCACTTGTCTGCATTCATGTCGGGTTGGGGACATATAATCTCATTTTTCACTTGCCTCCGTGGGTTTGGGTGATCCCTTTTGACCTCTCATCTGCTCTTTACCTCGTCATCATGACCTTTTATATTTTGATGTCAAATACCGCCAAATCCACTGTCGTGCCGTTGATATGTTCAAGAGAAGTTGACCTCTGCAAATTTCAACCTTCCTCTGATTCTCATCTAATCCTGATTCACGAAGACATTATGTTTCTCTGTCTCACATCGATGATGTGGGAAACACTATGGCCCACCTTCAATCAAGATCACTTCTTGTCGACTTCAGCTCATTATCCAAGAAGATGATCTAGAGACTCCCTTCTAGTACCTTGGAGCCTGCATGCCTCAATGGCAGGTTATTTGTGTTCGATGTGAGGTTTTCATCATTGGCCTCCGATCAAGTGATTCTACGGGTGTTCGATGCCAGCTCACTGATTCGCATGCCGTAGATTATACCTATAGTACCTTGAGGGCCATTGTCATTATTGGTGGTACCTCTCACATCTGTTAACAGCTTTCATCATTGGCTGGTAATCAGGAGATGTTCTTGCATGTTCGACTTCATCTCACTTATTCGCATGCTTGAACTTGTACTTTGTTTGGGTCGAGATGGAGCGCAAGACCCTGGATTTCGTCTATTTAGAATCCAGGTTGCGATTTTGTGGATTATTACGATTGGTTACATGACTCATTCATTGGATGACTGTGACCATACCTGAGTCTATTTATCGATCCTCACTGGATGGTTGTGTCCATACCTTGGATATGGATTATTGTATACTCTATTATGTATGGTTGCGCCCATACCACACATATATCATGTATTTGAGATATCAGTTGTACTTCTCTACGTAGGTTTTCCGACAGCGATGTTTTCAGTTGGAAACATTCTCGTAAAGAATTTCACCCCTCTCTCTCTTTTGGGCCTCATGCTTTAGGGGGCATCTGTTACACAACAATTTTTCACCATCCCTACAATTCCCTGTCCCGCAGATTGGAGGGCTCATTCTGTGACCTGTGAGCAGTGACATAACCTGAAAACACTTTCATGGCATTCCCCTAGACATGGACTTTCATTCTCCTGAAGACATCTCCTTGTGAAAAACCCTAAAAATATCCTTTTCATCCTTGGCGCGACTAGCCTGTGTTATACCCGTGCTAATGGGGGAAATCCTTCAAAGAGGGTGCGCCGATTGGTGCTCTGTCTCAGAGTCGCACTCACTCCAGGCTTAATAAAGGGTGTTTTTTTTAAAATAAATGGCGGAAGATTGACTTTAACCAACTCCCGAACTGGTCTCTAAATTGAGTTGGAACATTTGGCTCCAGATTTCCATGTAGAGGAAGTAGTTTGCCACCTCTCATGGAAGCTTCCTTGAGGATAGGGCCAATCCCATAATTGTAGGGATCCCAACTCCTCTTCCACCATCTATATAAGCTTTCCATTTCCCTTTGCAATCTAATCTCCAAGAGCCTTCATAGCCTAAAGAATGTTGCAAGAGCTTTGACGGTCCTCATAGTGCCAAATCCATAGCAAGGAGATTGACGATCGAAGAGAGAGGCTTGTCCCCATTCCCGGAAAGCTTTACCGAGACGTATTCCGCTAACGACCCGCCGAAGGAAGGTTCAGCGTCAGAGCCAGGTTGTATTTTCCTTTGTTGAATTAATGATAAGCGACTATTGGTTATGGGTCCACTCGTATTGTTCATTATGATCATGAGTTGTGTCTTCTCTGACTGATACATAATTGCATATATCAGGTTTTATGCTGGGGTCTGTCATGTTTCTTGTGTGTGCAGGTGTTTGATCACAGTGAGAGAAAGGATTGTGATCTGTCGGAGCAAGGAAACGGGAGCATGATCTTCTCTAAAAATGACAGTGTTGGAATTGAGGTAGGCCTTCTTCACAATTTGGTTTATTGCAATTAGGAACTTGTGCCATAGCGTGTTATGATTGTTGCTAGACCCGATCTGGGCTAGTAGGGATCGCCTCTATCTGCAGAGGGGATTTACCTCTACAACAACATCCAAAAAAGGAAGGCTCCTATTTTCTTCCATCTCCATGGTAAACTTAATTTCTGAGGAAATTGAATTAATGTGATTGAAGAATTTCTCAAGGTTATCCCTACCATGCGACCACTTTATGTTAGTGTCATCTACAAATATTTTCCACCAACCTGGACTTAAAGGAAAATATGCAAGGGCTTTCTTTTTGAAGTTTTCCATAAATAAGTTGGCCACAATCGATGAGAGTGACGAACCCATTGTGACACCGAAAACCTGCTGATAGAATTCCCCTTGGAAGCTGAAGAAGGTGGGTCGTAAACAAATCTTAGAAAGCTTGGTTGTCTCAGGATCTGTGACTTCATTAATAACCTTCACTGCTTCATCTAAATGGATTTTGGTAAACAATGAGACCACATCAAAGCTTACTAGGATGTCATTCTCCTCTACCCTCTCTTTTTCAATAAGTTTTGATGAAGTCACTAGAGTCTTTAATAAAGGAATCAGTGTTCCCCACAAGATGTTTGAGAATTTTCGCGACATATTTTGCGAGTTCATACGTGGGGGATCCAATGGTATTGACAATTGGTCTAAGGGGAACCCCATCTTTATGAATCTTGGGAAGCCCATAAATTTTTGGAATCACCTCACAAGAGGGGGTCAATTTCTTCTTCAACTTGTCATCGAGATGAGAGTTCTAGATTTCCTTCTTAACCTCTCTAAGGATCTTTAGTAAGGGGTTGGTCTTCAACTTCTTATAGCTACTGCAATCAAGATGCTCCTTCATTTTCTTAATATAACTGAATTATTTCTTCCTTACTAACTGTAGTTTGAGTGTGTTTCTCTTCTTTATCTACAATTGGTTTTTTTGTTTTTGTTTCCAATGTTTTGTTGTTTTCAATCTTCTTTTCTGGGAAAATTTGAGCTGCAGTGGTAACTTTGGCATATTTTTAAGTTTCAGCAGTTGTTTTAGCAGTAGCTATTCTGGGATCAGCTAATTTTTGATCAGCAATATATTTTTTAGGATCAACTGATTTTTTATCAACAGTTGTTGCTTTAGCAGAGGGTTTTGTTTTGGTAGAGACTATTTTTTTAGCAGAAACAAGTTTTTAAGGATTAGCTGATGTTTGAACAACAGTATCTATAATGTCAACAATTTAGGGACTGGGTGCAATTTTTGGACTAGAATTTTTCTGATTAGGACTTGAATTTTTCTGATTTGAACTAGAGTTTTGTTGGGTTTCCCTAGGGAGAATTTTTAGTACTTTGGTTGCAGGAGCTTCTACTATTTTCTTGGTCTGAGTTTGGGCATATTTCTTAGTAGGGGCTTCTACATTTTTCTTACTCCTAAGGTTATATTTCTTGTGAACTTCATTAATGGAAAATTCATAACCTTGCTTATAATCAAAATACTCTCTAGATTCTAACTGTAACTGTTATATTTCATATAAATCCTTTCATTCTTTTGTAAAAAAATAGTATTATCATCATTGATTCCCATTAATTTAATCTAAGTGCCTTCATATTTTTCATTTTGGTGATAAATTTCAGCATATTTCTCTTGGAAAGGTAGTCTTATTTGTTGATCAGTGCCAATTCTCTAGATTTACGAGTGTCGATATTCTTTCTAAAGTTGAGATTTATTATTTGAGGACCTTGTTATTGATTATCCCACTGTGGTTTCCTTTCCATAATTTCTAATATATCCATCATTTTTTCCATATATTTTTCTAAACTATCTATTTTACTATCTGATGTAGATTTTTCCTCCTTTATTGTTACCCTTCTTTCATTTCTCATTCTTGCTCTCTTAGCTAACAAATTGGCTTCTACACTAACTGCATTGCTTTGCATTTGTTCTAATGTATCTGGGTTTCTTTTCCTCAGTTGGTATGACATATCCATATCAAAACCATCAGGAAATTCGAGTAAATCTAGATCTAGTGGGGGTTTAGTGTTTGTTGGAATAGCATTATAGATACTGTTGAATCTAGTACAATAGTCCTGAACTGGTTCATTAGGTTCTCTTTTTATGTTTTCATATTCAGAAAAAATTTGTAAACGATTCTTCTCTTTCTCCCATATAGTGATAAACAATATATGTAAGGCTTCTAAATCAGCTATATGATTGACAGGTAAAGCTTTAAACCATTTCTTTACTTCTCCAGCTAAATTTTGGGAAAACAATCTCATTTTAACATAATCTTCATCAATTTCATGCAATTCAAAGTATTCAATAATTTTGTTAACATGTTATTGTGTAGTGTATTGACCAGTTCCATCAAATTGAAAGATTTTGTTTTGATAATCTTGGGGTATGGCATGTAATTGAGCTGGTAGAACCAATGGGGCATATCTGGCAGCCATGGATAAAATTCTAGCTTAGCTAGGAGGTAAATTTGTGGTGCTTTTTGATGAGGTTGAAGTACTTGCAGAGGAGGTTGGTACACTAGAAGATTTACTTGGAAATGCCGTTGAAGTACTGGAAGATGTACCAACAGTGCCAGAAGGTGAACTTGAAGTGTTTGGAGATGGAAATAAAACTCTAGGTTGAAGAGGAAGCTTAGGGGTGAAGTATTTTGTGGAATGAGGTGTAGTGGAAATAATAGATGAGGTGGTACTAAATAAATTTAAATTTACATAATTTTAATGAATGGTAGAAGGCTTAGGGGTATAAGCAGATAAAGCAGTCATTTCAACAGAATGTTGGAAATATGCTTCATCAATTTCCTTAATCAAAGTTGCAGCCAAAACATCAAGTTTATCAAAAGGTTCTAGAGCTTGTTGATCTGAATTAAGTGAAAAGATTTCCTTCTTAGTTTCAATAAATGAAATGAAATCAGGATCTATTACACTATCATAGATGGAACTTTTTTATTTAGTTTTAAACATATATTTCTCAAAAGCTAAATCAAATTCAATGTCTTGTAAACTTGATAATTGTTTGGGGAGGGAATTTTCTTTGATCAATGGAATTTTATTAGCTAAAATTTCTACTTTTTTGTTTCTTTAAAATTTTGTCAGGATCTATTATAGTAGGTTGTGGATCAAGATGAGACTTGGTATAGTAGGTTCTTCTAGAAGCCAAAATTCTAGTTTTTTTTTTGTTTAATGAAAAAATTACTTAGCAACCCTAAAACAACCTTAAGGTGAAAAGATAATTAAACGTATTTCCTTTAAGGTTTATTTTAAAATTGAGGACTGATCTCCCCAGTATGGTCGCCAGTATGTTATCACTCCAATAATTCTCAGGGTTGTTAATATTTTTGGTTTAAAGAATATTAGAGGTAACCACAAACCTAATTTTAAGCTTTAGGATCTAGCCTTCCTAATGCTCAGAGTGGGCTCTCTCTTTATGATTTAACTTTGTTGATTTTAGTTGATTTTAGGCTAGTTATGTGAGATTAATTAGGATTTGATTTTGGTTTGGTTTGGTGACGGAATCATTGTTTCATATGGATAGATGTAGGTATGTATTCAATTGGGTTAATAGAGTCAATGTATCAAGCAACAGAGTAGAATCAAGGTTCTAAAGAGAAGTGTTCATAAGGCAAGGTAGCTGAGCTAATTAGAATCTTTAGGCTGGATGATGAAATGGTTTCAATCGGGATGAGAGAGAAATTAAGGGTTCTCAGATCCAGATAATGAGGGAAATGACAGAGGTCAATCGAAACTAGGGAGAAATTAAGAATTAAGTAACCTAGATATCAGTAGAAAACATGAAAATGACATAACAGTTCAAGACATAGTGTTTTTAAACAAATTCTGAAATAATATTCCTGTTATACATTTATATTTAGAAAACATGCAAGTATGTGAATGTAGGAATTTATAGGGTAAGTTCCGTAGATAAAGAACCAAAGGTCACCGCTCACAAATAGATCACAAATCAATACACTAGTATAATCATGTGGTTAAAACCCTCAAAGAGGGAAACAGTCCACACCCTAAGCCAACGTGGCCACTTCAGGGAATTTATTAATATAAAATAAAAGTTACATATGTTTCTCTCATAAGTGGTTACGGGAAAAATGACCCTCCATGCTCTTTAAATAGAGATCATGGACCAATCGAGTGTTAAGCCATGTATCAAGTGTCATTAATACCGAGCTGAGAGATAACCATCAGATCACTACAAATCATGACCATCGAATTATAAGTTACAAATGTACATGGTAAAGAAACACACTTTACCTAACTCTACACTAGACTAAGTTATTCTTAACTATTTCCTATGTGTCGGAATATCCTAACATCCCCCCTTAAGAACAACTTGGGATAGGATTGAAGGATTTACAAAGGTGACAAAAAAGGAGCCTATTTCCTATGTGTTGAAATATCCTAACATCCCCCCTTAAGAAACAATTTGGATAGGATTGAAGGATTTACAAAAGTGACACAATAGGAAAAGAAAGGAGGCATTAGAGCCCATCCCCCCTTAATGATAACTTTCCTGAACTCCAAGCATGGATCGAAGTTTGGTAAACTTCGCTTCTGTGAGAGCCTTCGTAAAGATATCGGCTACTTGATCATTGGTCGGACAATACTGCACTTCAAGAACACGATCATGAATGAGCTTTCTGATGAAGTGTATGTGGAGTTCAATGTGTTTCATACACTGATGCTGAACTGGATCTTTACATAGCTGAATGGCACTATGATTATCACACCAAGGTGTAGTTGGATGCTACTTATGAAGACCAAATTCAGATAGGATCTGACGGAGCCACATGGCTTCCTTGTTGACTTCAACTGCACCACAATACTCTGCTTCTGCTGAAGAAAGGGAGATGGCACTTTGTTTCTTACAAGACCAAGTAATAAGTCCTAAACCAAAAGTGAATACATATCCTGCAGTGGACTTCCGATCATCAGGGTCACCAACCCAATCAGAATCAATGAAACCAATCAACAAGGGAGATTCTCCTGCACTGTAATGGATCCCGAACTAAACTGTACCTCGAATATATCTAAGTATTATTTTAGTTTCTTTCCAGTGACTTTCATGAGTTTGGGGCATAAACTGAGCGACAAGACCAACGGCAAAGGAAAGGTCAGGATGGGTGTTAGTGTCTCGTGATTTGGCTGATTGGCAAGCCAAGTGACAAGGTAACATCAAACCAATATTTGGAGCCCAAGGATCTAGCCTTCCTAGACTCAGAGAGGGCTCTCTCTATTTGTGTAAGGGATATCTGTGTGTTTGCTTCTTGTGTTTCTGATTTTAGGCTAGTTATGAAGTAGGTTTTTGGTTTTGTTTTTTCGGTTTGTGAGCGATGAACTGATCAAAGACTAAGATAGATAAAAATATTGTCATATTAGTAGGCTATGGGGTCGAAAAGGTCAAGAAAGCTTTCAGATGGTGATACAAGGTTGTTGAAGGGCCGATTTGATCGAGGTAAAATGGATC